>RJWH01001169.1:429035-444123 GCA_004363575.1 Solenodon paradoxus
GAGAGAGAGAGAGAGAGAGAGAGAGAGAGAGAGAGAGAGAGAGAGAGAAGTTCCTGTGGTGTATCATAGAGAGGATCCAGAAGTTTCTATGATCTAGCTGAAGATCCTGGGATATAAGTTCACCACAGGTACCCACAGTGAAGGGCAAAGAGAACCTGTAGTAGGAGTGGCTACAGAATGAACCACTGAATCTCGAGATTAAATTGTGTTTGAGCCAAAAGGCAGGGGATGCAGGTTCAGCCAGAGCCATTAAAGGAGGGACCTGGTTTGCTGGGGAATATGGCAGAACTTTCCAGGAGCATCTGTGGAGCAGTTCCAGAGTGTCGTCTGTATTGAGGTGATGTGGCCCTTTTGTTCTTAAAGCATTAATCACTGTCCTTTGCTCTTAGAGTATCCTGTTGAATATAACTCCAGGTCGGAATGCTTGACACTGGAAATGCACTCACCATATACCAACGAGAACACAGATATTTTCCTTCTTGATACCATCATGGGAAAGAGGGAGGGAAGTAGAGTCTTCTTGAAGGTTGATGAGATGCTCACTGTCCCCTCCCCGAGGAAAACGTACTCCATCTTTGTTTATAACAAATTTTTTTTCTTAATGGACTGTCCATCATTGGTCTATCTCTATGTGTTAAATATTAAGTTTTACAGATATGCTTTATTTCACGCGTCAGCTGCATTCAGTTGTTAAGAAGAACCTGAGGTGCTGTGTTGAGGATTCTGACTTGTGATCTGGTTCTATAGGAAAATGTTCTTGATCCATGAGTCATGCTTGTCATGCAGTGGAGAGAGGTGATACTTGGGCCAGGTATCTGTAATCCTTGCTCTAAAACCACATAGAATAAAAGTAATCCAGCTTTTACACACATGTCTTACAATTATTAGACCGGGTTCATGGTTATCCTACCTTATATCATTTGGGTTAAAAATAACAAATTTTTGTCCTCATCTCTTAAGTGATGTGGTTTCTGGACTCCTTGTTAGCACAGGATAGCTTATTATTTCTTTCTTGTAAATGGAACACACAGAAGCAGACATCTTTAAGCTTTAACGTAGAGCTGCTGACACAGTGAGCTTTGAATGAGTGCCACCATCTTCCAGGTTCACCCTTTGACACCCGTGTGGACAATGAATGAGGCAGCAGCCCTGACCTGTTTCTGTGTGGTCTGATCAATGAGGGTTAGCATGCCACCTGTCCTACTCTGGTCATGAGGAATCTGTCAAAGCATCCTGAAATCTCCATATACTGACACCCATGAGAGCTTTGCCTGCTCCTGGGGGAGTCCCATCCCCATGCACCCTGGACCCTGCACTAGAGTTGGAACTGAGGGCAGGAGATCTCTTTGGTCTCTGTCAGTTCTACCTGACTCACTTTGGACCATCTCTCCTGGTTGTGAAGATGTCTCAGACCCCAGATGGTCCCACTCAGCACATAGGATCTCAGACTAGTTTTCCTGGAAATTAGGGGACTTGATGTGGCTCTAATTTCTTACAAGATGGAGAAGCCAAGGTGGCTCTACCACCAGCAGGGCCTCACTTCAGAGAGTGCCCTTTTCACCCTGGTCCTCTGTCTCACACCCTGGACCTCCTCCCTTAATGTTCACCACAAACCCGTGATGGAGTCCACACTCGTCAAAGAACTGCTGTATGTCTGTGGTGGGTCAGGTATCCAGAGTCTAACCCTTGTGGAACTTGCCTTTAGTGGGGAGGGAAGGAAGGGGTAGGGCGACAGACAGACCAGAGATTTAATAAATTAGATCATGTGTTAGAAGACAGTAAGGGCATGGAGAAAGGAAACGCGGATTGGAATGGAGAGACTGCCATATTCAATATGGCGGTCAGGGTAGGCATTGTTGAGAAGCTGGCATTAAAGACTGGGTAAAAGGGGATGAGTCGAGCAGATATAAAGGGTAGGGGCCAGGATGATCCAGGCAGAGGGAACAACAAAGAGGTCAGTATCACTGAACTGAGGCAAGTGATGAGAGGATATTGGGAGATAAGTTCAAAAAGACAAGATGGATCAATCATGAAGGGCGTGTGGTCCACGCAAGGATCTGGGTCCGCCTCTGAATGAGATGGGCAGCCATTCTGGAAGTGATGCAATCTGACTTATGTGTTTAAAGGGCAAGAGTGGAAGCAGAAGACCTAGTCAGTAAAACTGGAAACGGAGCCCAGAGACAGGCATGACTCGCTCAAGGTCACACAGGAAGTAAGGACAGAAGCAGGGAGAGAATCAGTTTTCCTTGCTGTCTGTTGCGTCCAGGACATTTCACCCTGCCCGTTGCCACACCAGGTGCGCCAGCCTTTAGATCCACAGTCACCCGGTCAGAGAAACTTCAATCCAGGCCCCAAACGCTGAGTGAGGCTTTCATGAAGAAATGGCAAGAACAGCTCTGTGATTACAGCCTTAATTTTGCTCTGATTCAACGCAGTTCTCCCCTCCGGCATGATTAGTCAGGTACCATTACCATTTTGTAATGAGATTAATGAGAGAATTCATTCAGAAGTCATTATCTTACCTAATAATGACCTTACTGATTACTGTATCTCCTTCAACTAGGTTACTGATTTTGATGAAAATATAATAAATATAGCTTGCAGCACCTGGAAATTTGTTCTCTGCCTGGAATAGTTCTGAGGTGAAGACTTATTTTTAAGAATTTCTTGAAAGTGATTAAATATTTTGGTTCTCCTGAGGCGGTATTTCTGTGTTTTCACAGATGACATTTTTGAAATGTATGAAATATTTGATGATAAAATATTTAATAAGCCTGGCGTTCATATTTTTCAGACATCTGTTTCTACTTTGAGACTGTCTGAATGTGATTTTACATGAAATTTCTATTTGCATGTTGTGTTGGTTTAAGAAAAGGGTTTGTGCTATGCATGACATATGCGTCTCATAAAATAATGAATGCCCGCGCCTCGCAGTCCAGAAGATATTGTACAAGAAGCATTGTGGTCTGCATATTAAAGTGCATCTAAGCAAATCATTAAATAAAAACAGAACCATTCTGGGTGTGTGTCAGGGCAGGGGGACTAATGCAACTCAATTCATATTGAGAAACTACTAGGCATCAAGTTGTTATAGAGAATAAAGGATCAATAAGATATGGGGTTGGTTCTCAATATTCAGATTTGGTAAAGGTTTAAGAAGCCCATTACTCAGGGCTGCCACTTTTAGAGGCCCCCGCCCACCCCGTTTTGAGACAGAATGAGCACATAGGTGTCTGCCTCAAATATAGGTGCTGAAAGCCCTGCTTTACTCCTTGTTAGGTCATGTCACCTTGAGCAAGTCACTTAACCTCCCTGTGCCTCAGTTTTCGTATCTGTAAAATGGGGATAATAACGAACTTCCTTGACTTGTTGCCAGGATAAATAATACAATGAGAAAACCAATCTCAGGTATTGAAGGGCTTGCTCAAGAACACAAGTCTAGAAAGGAGTGAAGCTAGAAGTCCCAGCACCTCGCACTTCAAGCTCCCAGACTTCTCTGTGGTGACATTTTGTCTCCTATCCCTGAGATCCAATCTTCCTCTGAAAACAGAGCAAGCTTTAACGTGGGGACTTGGTGCAAGCTCTTATGTGATTTCCATAAATCCTAATAGTTATTCTATGATACCACTTCGCTCCCTGTTCATCTTAATCCAGCATCACCTGTAAAGATGGATGAGTAATTTGGAGGTTTGACTGATGTGGGTTTGGCCTTCTGACTTCCCTGGAAGTTAATGGGAGCCATGCGGTCCCAGATCCATGAATCACAACAGCTGGAAATGCTCCATTAGCAGGAAGGAGAGGACAAAAGATCAGCAAGATGCTGGGAAAACCCTCACGCCTGGGGATGGATGCTAATAAAATTCCACATTCAGAGGTGTGGTGGGGAGCAGAGGGCAGGAGAATTGGGGTCAGGTCTGATCCCCGCTGCGCCCCCATTCTTGCTGGGCCAGTTATTCCTCCTGGGTGGGTTGGGTTCCTCCCCTTCTCCCAGGGCGAGAAGCTGTCAGATGGTGGTGGTTCTCGGGTTTGTGCTCCTTGTCAGGCCGATTCTAAGTGTCTTCCTTACCCACCTGATTGCATTTGATCCTCACAGGAACCTGCCGGAGCACCTCCAGCCCCATTTCACACATGAGGAAACCAAGGCACAGAGAAGTTAAGAACTCGCCCAGGACGCCCAGCTGGAAAGCAGCAGAGGCAGGATTTGAAAGCAGGCAGGCGGAGCCCAGAACTCTGGTTCGTAGCCGCTATCTATTCTGTCCTGTGGGCCTTAAAGTGCCTGGCGGGTATGTGAATTCACCACCGCCGTTCTCCTGTCAATCATGGGCTCCTGACCCGGGTGCTGGCTGAAAACGGGAAAGCAAAGAACATGAAAAGAAATGCCTTCATACGACAGCGACACACAGACAATTCAGAAGGCAGAGGAGGCCAACACGGGTTCATATTATCTGGCTCGGGAAAGAGACGAGACAGAGATACCCTAGAGAGGGGACTGGCAGGAGCAATTTATGAAAACAAAGTAAGAGGCAAAGCTCTAAAGAGATATTATTGGCCAAGCTCCATTCTTGAGTTTACTCTGACCACGCGCCCAGACTCAAAACGGAGGGAGAAAACTACTGGAAGGGACAAATGGGTGGAATCGTCTTGTTTGAAACGTGGTACGACAACACCCGTGACTTACAAGAAACGCAGACTCTCAGGCCTTGCTCCCGAAGCTGACCGATGGAGCATCTGCATTTGCACAAGACGCCTTGGGATTCCTTTCCACAGCAGCTGGCGAAGCCCTACTCTAAAGCCACATGCCGAGGGCCTGGGGCAGCCTGGAGTCAGTCCAGAGGTAGAGGTGGTGACTGAGGAAGCAGGTTCTGACTGACGGCGGCCTAGTTTCTGTTTTCTCAGAGGCAAAGGATGCAGAGTCATGGAAATGGCGTCACAGACTGTATGGAGACATGGATTAGGTACATGTGAGGGGAGACTGGGGTAAGCCCTCATGGTCTTATCAGGATAATGTAAAGTCTTTGAAGGAGGCCCTCAGCCCAGTAGGAATCAGACTGTCTGGTGTCTCATCTAAGGCCGTGGGATTTTGGGAAAAGCCAGAGTAAGGAGTGGACAGTCAGACAGCTGCCCAGGGCAGAACTCCATGAGGGAAAGGAAAACATCTGTAGACTAGATTAGCAAAGGGGGACATGATTCCACTTCCATCAAAGTAGACAGCGCCCCCCAGTGGAAAATACGAATAAACGGTTTCTCCCAAGCACAATCCTGTCTTCAGTGGACAGGTCATGGTGGCCCGCAATTCTAGAAAGATTTTTCCATAGAGTCAGACTGTTCATTGGAAACAAACAAAATATTTCATTATATAAATATAAAACCCTTTTTCTATGCCTGCCAAAAAGCTGTACAGTGTTGCTAATTGCAAGAGAACATTGAAGAGAATCTAAGAACCACAGGGAACTGGAGGGTGTTTGGTAGGTATTTCCAGAATGTGGCCACCACTTCTGACCAAGGGGGCAAATAAGTAAAAGGATTTCTTTTTTTA
Source organism: Solenodon paradoxus (assembly GCA_004363575.1). Classification (NCBI taxonomy): domain Eukaryota; kingdom Metazoa; phylum Chordata; class Mammalia; order Eulipotyphla; family Solenodontidae; genus Solenodon; species Solenodon paradoxus. Next base: position 434,572 of record RJWH01001169.1, read on the forward strand.
CATATAATTTGTATGAGTATCAAGCTAGTTACTCCTCACTTTCTTGAAATAGACGTTCAACAAATATTTAAGGACGTCAGCTTGATGTTTACCAACTAAGCCTTCAGCCTGGCCCTCTCCTGGTCCTTCATCCTACTCTGCCCTTAGATGACTCCCTTGCTCACAGGTAGGAAGAGGCTCAAGGGAGAAAGTGGATTTCAAAAAAGTATGACAAAGTATCTCAAACTATAAACTCAACAAAGGAACTTCTGGAGGCAGCTGGCTTAAAAAAGTCCCTGGGAAGCTTTTTCTCCTGTTCCCAGGGACTGTCCTAGAATAGAAACTTGACTGAGCCCGAGACATAGACAAAGAAGCAACAGATCTGGAGACCAGGAGCCCAGGCTTTCACACTAACTCTGTCATGAGTCTTTCAATGAAGAACTTTGTTAGGTACCGCTGGGAATGTGGAAATATTTTATTGTCTCCCTTGAAGAGCTTACAAACCACTGGAGTAACTGAAAGATCATTTTAAACAAGACAAATTTGGTTCCAAAATTCTCTACCATCTAATAGCCAGGTAACCCTAGCAAATCACAGTACTTTCCAAAGTGCTGGCTTTCTGGTGTGTAGTGTGGCCAAAACAGTTCTTCCCAATAGGGATTGTTAGGGCGGAACCTTCATTCCTCTTGCCTCATGTTTCCAGGTGGACAGAATACCAAGGGAGTAACACTCCTGACCTCCTGCTCTGCACCTTCTCCTCCCAGCCCTCAGAGGAGGACTGACTTACCTACTGTGGAGAAACAGCCTTTAGATCAAAGTTCCCAGGGGATAAAGCTAATTAAAGGGATGTGAGCATGGGAGTGTTCCCACTTTTTGTTCCCTTGCTCCATGCCAGTGCAAGGCAGCAATTCATGGTCGGTGAATTATTCTGAAGCTCAATCTTACCTTCCAGTGCACTTCTCCCAGGCATATATCAGAATAGAATGCAAGGAAGGTTCTTCAGCAAGTACTTTGAGATATAAAACCATGCTCTCATTTTATCAATAAGAAGCAAGCATTGATCTCCAGTCACCAGTCTCCTGGATCTTATTTCTCAATTGATCCTCATTTTGGAAGAGAGTGTTTTTGATTGAATCCCTAAAAGTCCAATGAAGACATTGTGAGAAGAAAATGAGGTACATATATAAAGTACCTTCTTATCATAGACATCAATAAAAGGTTATTATAGTCATTCTGACCCAGTTAGTAGAAGAGAGAGGAGGATCTTTATTTATACCTGAAAAAGATTAAAGTTGTCAGGACAGGCTTCCATGGGGGAGATCAAGCATAATTTGGAACTGGAGAAATGAGAAAAGAAATGTTAGGATATTTCAGACAGAAAGACTTACATGAGGAAGGATACATTTTCCAGTTCATTGCAACTTGGTTCCTACTTCTCATCTCCTCAACATTCCTTTGCTGTCAACTTCTTCCTTATTGAAGCAGTCAAGTCTTCATCTTCATCCTCCTAACTGGTCTCTCTGTTCTTACCGCCACCATTCAGATCCAAGCCATCCTGCAATGTCAGTTCTCCCTTCTCTCTCACAATAATAGAGGCTTCCAGAAGGAAGACCACACTTCCAAGCCACCTAGTAGCTGCATTCGGTCACATGAATCAGTTCTGGTTAATGCCAGACATGTGTCTATAGCTACAGGTTGTGCCTTTATAATGGAAAGACTTGCCCTTTCTGCTCAACTGTCCTTTCCATGTTGGAGAATGTACCCCTTCCCTGCTTCCCAGCAGCGTTTCCCCAGATTACAGTGATAATAAACAGCAAGACATCTTGGACCACATGGCCAAAAGATGTGTCCTCGGGATATAGCTCAAGCTAGGAGGAATCTGCGTTACAGACAACTTTGTAAAGCAAGGGCCCCATGCCAACTAGGACTTTGAGAAAGAAATGCACGCTGCTGTTCTGTGGTCACTGTCAGATGCTGCTAGAATTATCCTAAAAGCACTAGCAGCTTATCACTGTTATATGAGGGAACGCGTCTTAGAAGAAGGAAGGGCGATGGTGTGTCTCCACGTAGAGGGGACAGATAGATACAGATATGGAAGCTGGAATGAATTCACAGACCTAAAGTAGCTGGTTATGTCCAGGGTTAAGTCAGACGTGCTGGAGGAAGTGGAGGAAGAGTAGTGAGAAACAAGGCAAAAATGTCTGGCAAGGTCCAGCCATAAAGAAGAGTTTATGTAGGTTCCAAAATTTAGACTTATGCTGAAGTCTACAGAAAGTCATAGAAGTGTCTTAGACAAGTAAATGATCGGGTTATAAAGACAGTGGAACTTCCATACCTGGTCTCTCGCTCCCCAAAACAAAGATGCCTTCCTGACCCTGGAGGCATTTCCCACATTCTTCAAGATCACTATACCCCTCAATGTGAGAAGAGGCACAAACTGAATAAACTAGATTATATCTGTTTGTTAGAAAGAACTTTTTTAGAACTATGTCTGCACCCACTGGAGATCTCAACACTAAAAGAACTTAATTTCTGTATCCTTCAGAGCTGTTCCCAGCCAGTTGATGATGATGTTTATTCCATTTCTAGAACACTGAGTTAGTCCATAAAAAGCCAATGGGAAAATTTCAAAAAAACTATTCATTGTTTCCTCACCACTGGACCTTCAAGAAGATGGTGAAGTTTGTTCTTAAACATTCAAGTGTCATCAACCACTTCACTGAAGGTCATCAAGCCATCATGGACCAGTTAGTTAGTGTCCCCTCTTCCCTGTCCTGGTATTTGTCCACTTCTGTAATTCCTTCAATACCTAGGATTGCAAGCTTCACCTTGTAGCAGTTCAAGAAAACTTGGTCAAATGGGACCAGATAAATCTTTTCTTTAAACTTTTAGTTAGTGAAGTTTTTACTCAATTGGGCAATACAGTTTTTCATCCATGTTCTCGTATATACGTATAAATATTATAAGTGGATGGAATCATGGTTTTTCTGGGAATTATTTCTATCCTCCACAGAGCCACTTCTTCACCCTCATAAAATATACTTGACAAAAGAAAAGGAAAAATTCCTTGTTATGATGATTGGTGCCTTATTTCTGTGTTTTCTTAGAAAGCAAAATCAAGATAGATGCTCAATGTATTTCTAAAATTTTGAGAGCAGCAATAGTTTTATCAGAGAAACAGACACAGGGACACTGCTCCCGTGTACAAGCATGCCATAGACACATATTGTCACTGAAAAATCATTTTAGGTCAGTTTCCTCATCTCTCTGGGCAGGTCATTGGTAGATACTGTCTCAGTCTTAAATTTTTTTAAATGTAAGATCATATACAATGTATAGCCAAGATGGCATCATTCATCCATGCTTTGTCTACCCCACAATCCTGAATCCTCTTGTTCTAAACACACGGCAATAATAAATAAAAAAGAGAATATTAAAAATGCATAGACTTGCTCAAAATCAAGAGAAGCATCTCCATAGACTATAAACAAAAAATAGGAAGAGGAGTATGTAACAGTGAATCTCCAGGGTCCCAGGTTGGAAAGTAAGCAGATGGCATGGGAATGTGCATCCCTAGATGTAACAGCCTCCATCATGCATGAGAATGGGGCACGAGGGTCAGGCTCACTGTTCCACACCAGGGGTTTGATTGGATACTCTCTGCTAATGAAAGGAAGCCAAAAAGTCTGCTAAAAACCTCCGGGGGCATATCCCATGTGAAACTGCAAGTAGAGGGAGGCAGGGATAGGACTAGCCTTACAATCTTGATCTCAGCCAAGCTCTTATTTTAGTAAAAGTATTGCTGTGTCCCCAATGTCATCTCTGGACTTGAACTTCAGGTTGTTAAAGTAAGAATTCTTTCTGAACTAAGGGTCCCAAAGTTTGAGTAAAGACAGCCACATAACTATCAGACAGGGAGGAATGTAGGGAGAGAGAAAGCAATCTGCTCCTTAAGATAAACCTGTAAACCGAATTAAAAAAAAAAAAAAAAACGTTATCAGTGCAAATGGCCAAGTAAAGACTTCCAAAATTCTTCTTCCATAAAAGCAATGCGAGAACAGGAAAAAAGTTCAGAATCAACTTTTTCAGAATTCTGGAAGGTAAAAGCTTATAGTAATCCAAGGAATATTTCTTTAAAAAAAAAAAAAAAAACAGCTAAATCTTGGTAAGGACAGCAAATATTGTGGATTTTTAACTTGCCCTATTCCAATCTCTGTTCTCCAATTCCACTGTCCCTGGTGAGCAAGGATGCCATAGGTACATATTGTTATTTTCCATAATTTTAGGCTATTTTCCTCATTTATCAGGGCAGGCTGAAAAATAACTTAAAAATCTTAATGATGGAAAATCTTAAACAATGTATAGCCAAGATGACATTATTCACCCGTAAACTCTAACCCTCTTGAAAATCAATAGCCTATGGGTAAACTAAACAGCAGCAGCCTGACAATCACTAAAGGTGAAGAACAGGGTTGAGAAAACTGTCATCTGTGACCTGTCTGATGGTTTCCTAAAAGACCCCACTAAAAGGCTGTCTTCATCTGACCTAACTCAATGCTCACACATCACAGAGGAAAATAGTTGTCAATCTAGACTTCTATACTCAGCTAAATTATCATGCCAGGAGGGCAAAATACAAATGTTTCCCGGGATGTACCATTTACTATCCACTGACCTTTGTATTCAGAAAAAGTTTGACAGCAAAGGGGAGAATGCAGAGATAACAAGGAGCACAGAAATTGATAAAAAATGCCAGCAAATTTAATTAATGAGTATTTAGTAATCTTCATACCATTTCTTACTTTTAAAAAGAATTGAAACTAAATACCTCAACTCTATAGTTAATAATGAATGTGAAAAAATGTGCTAATATTCTTGATGTATTCAAAAGGTGAGTAGAGCTACTGAGCAGATTGTATTGGAGAAATTAGTCATGAAAGGCACACATTTAAATTAAAAGGAATTACCATTAAAGACAAAAATCTTTTAAAAGAATATGAAGTAAAGTATAAGCTTCCTAAGCTTCAGGGGCAAAAATGGGTAAGATATATAGAAAACCATATTAATTCATCAGAAGGCAGTAAAAAAAGAAAAATAAAAACAAAAAAGACAAATTCCCAAACCAAGGATCAAATAAATATAAACAGATTAAATTGACATTAACAACAGAGATCACACATTCTAATTTTTAAAAGTAACAATGGTTCTCATCACCTGCAATTTTTCATCTCTTTCATCTCTTAACTTTAAAGGAATAACTTGGAGCCAATACTGCTTTTTTAAAAAGAAAAGTTTATCAGAAACATTCATCTGAAACTAAAGTTCCATTCTTTCCTTGTTGTTGATTTAAGTATAATCAATTTGAATGATTTTTATTTTAAACCAGCATAAATGATATAAATTGTTCTTATAAAATTCTGTCTTTCTGTTCCTTCTTTCCCCCTCATTTCTTCCCTCTTTTTTTCTGCAATTTCACATGCAGATGTTGAAATTGACATAACCCATATGTGGCTTGCTCTTATGAGAAGCTATCATCTTTGCACTTAGCCAATCTCGGAGTAGGACCCCAGAGCTCTTTAGATTTGTCGTTAAGAATTCTACTTATTTCAAAGGATTTCAGAGCCCACTAACCATTACTGATCGCTTGGTAAGAGAAGGGAGCATGCTTGCTCTGCACTAGACACTGAACCCTTACTTCACAATGTGACGGGTTACTGGAAACTGTGACTTTAAGGGAAACCTGTGTGAAGAAAGCAGCTCCACCAGACAATGTTGCAGGATTGTTTTTGTCCCATCAATGTTATAATGAAATGGTGTTGTTTGCACTTGCTGTGTTGCAAAAACTTACTACTTCCCCATTCAACCACTTTCTTTGGCACCACAATGAGGAGGAAGCGTCACTATTTCTCCAGATACACTCCTTCCCTCTCAATCTTCTGAGATTTTATTCTAGCTCTCTGACTGTCTTCTCAACCTCTCTCCCTTTCCTATGCAGGACAATTTAGCTTTGGTGTAGTTCTTCCAAAATGCTGGTTACCTATACCCATCACCCCACTCAACGAAGTTACTACCTAAACTCTGAGTACCAGGAAACCCTCTCTTAGAAAGCAGCAAAGACTATAAATAACAACTGGCCTCTTTACCTCAAGAAATGGTTTTCAGTGAAGCCAAATTTATCAAAAGTTCCATCTTCAGTGTTTCGATGGAGTCATGTTACTCAAAAGAAAAATTAAATTAGATACTCAGATGCTTTCTTTCAGAGGACAACAGCAAAACAAAATGGAAGAGAATTTTTAATAAACTACCCAAAATTCTGCCATCTAATATTGCATTTTTTAAAAATTTCCCTTCAATTTCCATGAATTTAAGATCAATTCACCGACATCCAATTCCCTAAAATAAATTTCCGAACAATGCCAACCAGCATTAAATCCATTTTGATATCTTAATTTGGGGGCCACTATTTGGGTATACAGATTAATTCCTCAGTGTTTCACAAGCAATATTTTTATCTTTCAGAATATCCATCTCTGTCTTGTTTGATCCCTAACTATGACAACAGAATTTTGGTGAAGGTTCAAGACAGAAGAAAACGTTGCAATTGAGTGTACTTAGTGTCTTGGGTATCATTGCAAGTATGCTAGAAATATCAAAATTTGAAAAAAGGACTTTTAACAAACATCCCAACAAATCTTTAAATTATTCAAAAGTAGATTAAAAAGGAACAAATTACATACACAAAGATAGAAACAATCCCATAATCAAGGGATGTTGCAAATGTTTAAAATAACTCTTAGAAATATAACATTATCAGAAGTACCCTTAGACAATTGAATAACAAATACTTAATATGTCAAAGATGATAAAATGAAAAAAGAATATGATAATTGAATAGATATAAAAACACCCACAGGCAGAGAGGTAAATTTTCAGAGAATTGGTTATTAGATGAATTGATAATTAGGCAAAGCGGTTTTCAGGGATTTGGTCTGTTACCATTTCAACCTGAATATTGCAATCTGAATATTCATTTCATGTTCTATTTCCCTCTCATTTCACATTATAACTAAAGCATTTTCTTCTTTGTCATGTGTTCTTTATAAAATTAATTGCTATTTCATGGACGTTTGTTTTTTCTGATTATAAAAGTAATATGTGTTCATTATAGAAAATTTGAAAAGTGCATAAAAGCATAAGAGAGAAAACAAAAATCAACCATAATCCCCTCATCTGGAAATAACCATTGTTTCATTTTAATAAGCATCAGCCCAGTCCTGGTGATGTTGGGGAGGGAGCGGGGGATACATGGCAATGACTATTTTTTATTGTCAGTATATTATTCTGTCATAACTGTTCTATAATTCTACCAGCTACTTTCAATTTGTGAGTTATTTTTTTCACTTCTACTTTTTTTTGCCTGTATAACTAATACTATGTTAAATCTTTTTAGACATAAAATGGTCTGCCTTTATTGAAATTTTTCTGCTTAGGAAAAATTCCTAGGAACGACATTATAGAATCAAAATTTCTTGTTATGTCACATTTTCAACCTCCGGATTGTTCAGAAGAGACAATTGAGACCCAGAGAAGAGAAGGGATTTGCCTAAACCTGTTTAGTCTTTGAGTAGCTTAGGACCCACGCCACCCAGCTCCCAGCTAACCCGGCGGTCTCCTACCACTCAGCTCAGTGAGGCCAGCAGACATTCCAGATATGGGAACTCCATTGTTATTGAGATCATGCCGTTTGTTATTTTTCTCCCATTCAATTAAAGAAACTATAAATGTTTCCTAATAACCATATCCTTCAAAATTAACTGTTCAAAGGCTCTACAGTCTCGCCCTGGGGCAAGCATTTACAAGGCTAAAATAAATCTCTGCAGAGCCTTTATAAGATCCTTAAAACCCAATTCCACAACAAAATGCCTGTTTTTATTATAAATTGAGTTTTTATTATCAGCACACATGCTAACAACACGGTGACATGGTCACCATAAAGCATATGAACAATCATAAATATTTTCACACCTTTGGCAGAAGGAACTGTTACCTCGAGCAACAGTTCTTCCCAAATTTTGATGGGCACTCCCAGAAAAAAAGAGGATTCCAAACAAGAGGTGATCCTCACCCCCACCAGAAAGGGCAGAGGGACAAAATGGCGGCGTCTCTACCTCTGAAGGTCTGGGTAACTGCTCCATGGGTCCTCTCTGGGTGGGACTTGCATGCAGGTGCAGGATGGAAAGACAGAGATAACCAGTAAGCACAGGGTGATCTATTTCCTTTTTGTTTTGATTGAGGTAGAATTCCCAGAACATAAAATTCATCATTCTAGAACCCACCCTGTGATTTCAGTGGCTGAGATGGCTATGGTGTGGACCAGGTAAAGCCCAGGGACCAGGGTTCAAAACTCAGAGACGGAAGGAGAAAAACCAAACCAGAATAAAACAAAAAACAACAAAAATTCACCAGTCTACAGGGTGTAGTTCAGTAGCATTTAGTCAAATCAATACTGTGCCACCATTATCTCCCTCTAATTCCAAACGTTTTCATCGCCCAGCAGGGAAACCCTGGACCCACTGAGCAGTCACACTGGCCCCTGGCAACCACGAATCTGCTGTCTGTCTCCACGGACTTGCCTAGTCTCCATAGTTCATATTTATGGACCCATCCATGTTACCTTTTGTGTCTGACTGCACTCATTTAACATAATGTTTTCCAGGCTCAGCCAGGCTGACACATTTATCAGTGGATGAATCATATCATAGTGTATGGCATGCCGTGTTTTGACTATCCATTCATTAGTTGCTGGACATTTGAGTTTTTCCTACTTTGTGGCAATTGTGAGTAGCGCAGCAATGAACATGTATACATGCGCTTGTGTGAATATGTTTTCAATTCTTTTGGATCTATTCCTGGGAGCAGGATAGTTGGATTACTTGGTAGTGCTGTGTTAAACTTTCTGAAGAACCACTGAAGTATTTTCCACAATGGCCACACCATTTTTCATTTCCACCAGTAACGCAGAAGTTCCGATTTCTCTACATCCTTGCCAACACTTATTTCCCATTGTTATTACTATCATCATCATCATCTTTCCAGTGTAAGTATTTCCTCACTGTGGTTTTGACTTGTGTCTCCTTAATAACTAATGATGGTGAACAGCTTGTCATGTGTTTCTTGGCCATTCATACATCTTCTTTAATCTGCTCCGATTCTCTATCTTTGAGTTGGTCTGCCTGTTGTTGCTGAGTCTTGGACTTCTTTGTAGATGGTAGATCCCTGTTTCCGTCTCAGATACATGATTTGTAAATGTTTTCTCCCACCCTGTAGGTTGTCTTTTTCACTTTCTTGAGAATGCTCTTTGATTCACAAAAGTTTTTTTTATTTCGAAGTTCAGTTTTCTTTTCTTCTTCTATTTTTGGTATCATCTCTTAAGACTCAACTAGCTTACTCCCTTTACCTATTTCCCTTTACCTATTGAAATCCTGCCCATTGAAATTTCTATCCCATAGAGAGCCTGCTTCTTCCTCTTCTCCTTCTTCTATTTCTGGTCCTTCCTCCTCCCCCTCCTCTCCC
>RJWH01001170.1:0-55021 GCA_004363575.1 Solenodon paradoxus
TTTTTTTTTAACTTGAATTATTCAGTCTTTTAGGGACATGACTCTTAATCTTGACCATATGTTGTTTGGGGACTTTGGAACACATGATTTCTGTTAGAAAGAGAATGGGAATGAGGACAGGTATAGAAATCCCAGTGCCTGTGCCTCCTCTTCCACATTTTGCTCAAGGATGGGGCTCAAGAGGGTAGGACTACCTGAAGGAGGTGGAGTCAGGTGGGTGGAATGTTCTCTGCACAGCTGTGTGCTGAGTGTAATTCAGGAGCGTGAGCTAGTTCAGACCACCCACAGTCAAGAGCAGACTAGGAATAGGAACCTTGAGCACCTGGGCTTCGGAGCAATAGCCAGTTCCCAGGATTTAGCCCTCACCCCCATTAAACAAACAAGGACCCCAGCTCCTTTTATTAGGTGAATGGGAAGAGAGAAAATTGAAGCATAATAGAAAAATAACTGCACAAATTTTATTTCAGCTACAAAAATTTAATTCCACCCTTTTTACTCTGAATCCTGGTATCTGGAATAGCTCAAGCAATGATGACGACCTAAGGTATTTCTCTTAATTATTCCAGTGCTACCTTGCTGCCCGGCCCTACTCCAAGCACTCAGCTACTCCAAGCAAAGCCAATCTAACGATTTCTATTAAATCCTGGCCTCTTCCCAACTGCACACAAATTAAAAGCATTACTGGACGATCCTAGCTCAGCTCTTGGAAATGTTGTTATATAAAGAAGGAGGAAGCTTGCCAAAGGCTTGTTGGCATTTCCTCAGCCACAGGAGAGGATTAACCCCTTGCGGGAGGGGAAGGTAGATTTTTCTCCTCCCAATTTCAGTAGAGTCTAGTCGTTTTGTTTTTGGTGTTTTGTTTGTTTTGTTTTTCTTTTTGCTTTTCCTGCAACTATGCTTTAGACGTATTTGTGATATGGAAGACACTGATATGTTCTTAAATAAAACTTGTTCCCTGGGAGCTTTGGGAATGACCCAAAAGACTTCAGGTTTCTGTGATGTTTCTCCTGTCATGAATTGACCAATTCACCAGTGGGGGAATGCTGAGCGTGAGAGAACTCCCCAGGTTTACTGTCTCATTTATATGGGACTTGAATAAGCAACCGTGAGTCTGCTGTGACTTTAGAGTCAGTCTCCCTTAGATTCTAGAGAAGTCTTGAATGATTGCTCAAGACTCTGCTCCCCGCTAGTTCACAGTCCTCAATCCTCACAGTGTTTGTGCAACACAGCCAACAAGAGGAAAGAAAGAATGGAGAAACCGAGCGCCACTCACCAGGCCAGGGAGAACACCGAAGCTCCCTGATAGACGAAGTCTGCTTTGGGCCACATGTCTCACGTATGGCCAAACCTGAAATCCCATCCAGCTGTTCTGACTTCTCCTCCAATGCGTTTTCCACTCCACCATACAGCTTCTCAACAGCAGACATGCCCACTGCCAGTCAGAGACATGACAGGCTGCGAGGGTGATAACACAAGCCAAGTGAGCGATGCAAGCAGCCGGTATGATGAGACTTCTCCCTGGCAGCCTCTCCAGCCCCAAAGACTTTTAAAACTTTTAATTGATGTGCTCTTATCACAAATGTACACCTGGATGAATTTTCCCCAAACTGAATTCACTCAGAAGTCAGGACCCAATCAAAATCCAGCACATGCCCATCTCCCAAGAAACCCTCCTCTTGTTCCTCCAAGTCACTGTCTCCCGCAAGGGTCAAGTCATCCTGATGTCTTAACATTGTAATTTCACCTGTCATTCTGCCTACAGAATGGGATCACACTCTATGCCCTCATTTGTGTCTGTCTTCTTTCATTAATGTTATCTCCTTGTCCGATTTGTCTCTATTTATGTGTATGGTGGTAGATTATTTCATCTCTCTGCTGAATAGCATCCTGTTGTTTCAATAAAACACACCCACACAAACAGCAAAATGTGTCTGCTTGATTGTTGATGGGTACTTGCAAAGCCAACTATTTTCATGGGCTTGCTGCTTTTTTGTGCCTTGAAAGTCTTATCCTGTCTCAATATTAAGCACTTCTTAAAACCAATACTGCCTCTGCACATTGTCAAGGGAAGGTCATTCTGACAAAGGCTTCCCTTTCAAATACTGGGCTGTGTAGTGGCTGGGAATCAGATTCTCTTAGTGCTGAGGGGGAAAGTTCACTTGGATGCATTCTTTTCTTCTAACCATCATCAGAAAAGAGCTTAAGTTTGAAAAGGATCATTGATTCCAGGGATGGGGGCTAGGTATCAATGATCCTCATCTGAAAATGGCTTCCTGGGCATTGAGATGAGAAGACTCCTTCTAGGCCAGCAGCTGTGTTCAATTAGCAATGTCTGCAACTGGTGAGACCAGAGGGAAGAGTTGCCACCTGATGTTCTGTCCAACCTTCACTATGTGGACAAGTCGCTGAAACCTGGTCAAGTCAAGGACAGAACTGGGCACGGCCCATTCTCTGTGTATGTTGCCACTTTTACCATGTTTTTGCCATTGAAATTGTTGTCAAATTATATAACATAAGATCTGTTAGAACCTGTTAGGAAAAGACTTGTGCAGGCATAAATAAACCTTTTTTCTTCTAAGAAAGCCTGGTAAGAAAATAGAAAAGTGCAAAAGAAGAAGGTCAGGCTGGGGGCTACTGCACCAGCCGCCCCTATGGCCACCTCGCTACCCCATTTCTCAGTGCACATATCCAGCCTAACTGCTCGCACGGGGAAGCCAAGCTCCATGGCCCAGGTCCAGAGACGAAATCACTGTCTGCCTCACTTAAGAAAACACTCTCCTGTCTCCATCAATCAGGGGCTCCCACTCAGAGCCCCTCTCACCACTCCCTCCTCAGTAAGACCCAGATGTTTTATTTATGGGTTGGTCTCCTTAGGAGGGAGCCCAGGCAGACACACATCTTGCTTCCTATTATTCATGAGCCTTAGGTAGAGGGAGGCCACAGAAGCAGATGAGAAAAGCCTTCAATCAGATCTTGATGAAATAAACTAATTAGAGAGATTACACCTCTGTAATGATGTTAATTGTGTAGACAGGAAATCACAGCCTTCCTGGCTGACTCTGCCTCAACTTCCACAAAGGAATCTTTCAGCATCCCCAGAAATCAATGGTGGCCCTTGCCTGTTCCTGAGGGGCCCAGGGCTTCCCTCAGGAAGACTAAAGACAAAGTTCTGAGGTTCTTTTGCAAGAAACAGGAGTGTGCCCAGGGAAGACTGATTTATCACTGCTGCTCTTCATCAGCTAGGAAGAGAGTGTCAGATGAGGAATCAGGTGTCAGACTCTCAGAAAGCACCTCAAATGGGCAGGGGGTTTCCACCCTCCTCCCGACCCACTCCACCATCCGGGTCCAGGCCACTTCTGCTGTGAAATGTCCCTATAAATTTCCCAGGAATTCGGCAAGTGCTCCCCCAGGGAGAGGCAGAATTAGCAACTAATGATTCATTCACTCGCTGCTTCATTCAACAAGCATGTAAGATGCCAGGCACTGCTCACAGGAGTGAGTGAGCCGAGCAGACACCTCTGTGGCCTGGCGAGCAGTGAAGGGAAAAGACAGAGACGAACACGTACATGAGAGAGATGCTGGGGGCGATAAGCTATGAAAACAGTTACGCTGGGAAGGACAGCTGCAGAGAAGGGGCACTTGTTGACATGTGATGGTGGCTCTCAGAGGGTTCCTTGAGTGGTGACGTCTGAGCACAGCTGGGGCGTGGAGGAGCCGAGCTTGGCACCACAGATCCTGGGAGGCAGAAGGGGGCCACTAGGACCAGGATGGAGCAAGTGACACATATTGCCTGTGATGGCATCAACATCCTCCTCTCCTGGTTATGAGAGCTGTGCAGGCAAGGTCTGCTTTGTGGTTTCGTTTGTCCCCTTAATATTGCAGCCCAGCCCCAGCACCTTGCCAGGCAGGAGGTAAGCCGCTGTTCCATAACTTGTTGATGGAATGAATCCTTAATGAATGAGCGACGAAGTGAGTGATGCCCTCCAAGGTGAGAGCTGATACGGGAGTTGAGCAGCACAAAGGCTGAGTAATGGTCCTGCCAGGAGAGAATTGGGAGTAAATGTCCCAGGCCCTGAATCAGGGAGAAGAGAAGCCCTGTTTCTCCAAGTCACCATCTTGCCAGTCTCAGTCCTCAACATTTAACATGACACAGCTGACCCAGGAGAGAACCGTCATGTCTTTTCCTTAACGCGCGGCCACGAATGGCATCAGCCCGACAGAGTTATTCCAAAGAGCAGAATTCGCCGCGTGTGTGTCCCACCACAGAGGGAGCTCAGGTAACACGTGAACAGTCTACTGGTCTAAAGTGCACTTGGAAATGAAAATAAAGTAATTAGGATGTGCCACATTTAGCTATTAAATTAGGGGAATTACAAAATAAAACTTTTATACGAGATGCTGGCAAGAAGGCTCTGAAACTATCATTAATTTCTAGTGGGCAGACTAGGTTTTGGCAACACTTTTTTCCAGAAAGAAAACTTGGCACTGGAACTCCAGAACAAAGAAAGAGTTGCTACACTTAGCTCAGTGATGATTCCGGGACTGCACTCAAAGCAAAATTCCTTAACCTAGAAAAGACATGCATCTGAAGATGCACATTCCAGCATTATTTTTAGCAGGGAGAAAACTTGTAAGCAACCGAAACATTCAAAAATAAGGATCTGCTTTATCTAACGTGGGTTGATAGATACAACAACTGGAACTGTAGGCAGGTGACAATGAATGGGAAAGACAGGAATAGATACCTGGAAATGCATGCACGTAACTTCAACCAGAGGGAAGCGGAGGACGCGCAAACCCAGCTAACGGAGCAGAGACCGGAGCCCACTCTCCAAGGGAGTAGGTCCTCCCTCCATCAACCAGAGGTTCTTGGAAACAGGACTCTAAGAGCAAGGACATTTCATGGACCTAATGTGACCACCAGCTGATGGATATAAATAAGAGTTATGCTCCTCTGATATATTTCCAGTCATAAAAACACCGACCTTCTAAATAAAGCCCCAACACACTTATAATATTAAATGATGATTTGTTTTCATTCACTGATCTGCCAAGCCATGTGTTCCAGCTAAGGGTCACAGGGAGCTGGAACTCAGCCCACGACACAGGACACGCCCTGGACAGAACACCCTTCCATTTCAGGACACACTTAGACGCCCACGCTCAGGGTGGGACACTGACACAGGCCACACAGCACCTCGTGTGCTCACCTTTGAGCTGTGGGTGGAGAGTAGAGTCCCTGGGGAAAACAAACCCACCCCGACAGGGGGAGACCGTGTCAATTCCACAAAGACCATATTTTGACTATTTTTTTTTCCTCATCAATGTTATAACAAAGTGACAATTAAGGAAATGACATTGTCTGAGGAGCGGCTCTGCCTGCTTGCAGTGGGCAAGGTCCCCTAGTGACTAAGTAAGCAGAGACGAACATCGCCTTGACTGGCTCATGGGAGTGCGCTTGTTTGAAAAAGGCACATGGACTCTACGTGAAGCACTGGAGTTACCAAAAGCTCCTCTGGTGACCTGAAGTAAAAAAGGAGCCATAGAGAGCCAGGCACGGCAGTCGGGAAGCAGGAGGGGCGGAGGGACCGAGGATGGGAGATGCTTGCCAGGCCTCTCCAGGAGATGTGCCCGTGGGCTCCCTCCTGCTTGCGGATCAAAATCAACTCAGGACATTTTATTGTTTTAATATAAATGTTCAGACCGCAAGCCCCTGGGTTATTTCGATTCAGTGAGTCCAAGGAATTTGTATTTTTAAATAGCTCCCAGGTGATTCTGATAAAGCCAGGGCTGATGACCAGGAATATGAGCAGCAGGACCCACGTGGGAGTCTGAGTGCGCCCTGCAGTCCCCTCAGCCGGTTGCCTACATAGCTGGACTTTTCCAGTATGGACTCGGCCACAGTAGGGACAGGCTGTGTCCCACAGGCAAACCCAAGAGGGACGGCTGCATCAGGCAGCCACCTCTGCATGTCTGGGATGTGACCTCTGCACGCACAATTCTGGATCCGGCCCACCCTCCCCTGTCCCGCTTCCCGTCTTCCCTTTACTCCAGGCCTCTGCTTGGCCCACTGGATCCGAGTGAACAAAGCGAGACTAAATCACACAACAGACCCTTTGGAAAAGGGTGTGAAGTGGCTGTGAGCTCTGGGCAGTGGAGGTAGAGACCTCTGCCACAGGCCGGGCTCCAAACTCACCATCCTGACATGCCTTCCCAGATGCGACGGCTCTCTGCAGCTGAAGATTGATTGCATGCAAACAGTTTCCGTAGTAAGTGGCACACGTTTCAACAAAATCCAATGCAGCCCAAGTCAGGCTAATTGTTTCAGAGCATAAAGCACACACTCTTGGTGACCTCGTGGCCCCATGGAGCCCCCGAGGCGGGTTTGAACTCTGCATGGCTTTTTGTCACACAAATCCTAGGACTTTCTTCACAAGAACATGAGAGGGAATTTCAGTGCTTCTAATCCTCACTTCAGGTCAGGAGTTAACTCTTTAGTTCATCCATTGGGTCCACTCAAAGAAATAGAACACCCGCCTCCCTGGGTCTGGCACAGTGATGAGCTCACACAAGGACACAGCTGCACAGGGTCCCTGCTCTCAGGGGCCACTGTCAGTTGGAGGAGACAGTGTTCATTAAATAACCACATGAACAAGTAAAATTAATGACATAAATAAAGGCTTTGCAGGGCATCGGACATGTAGCAGTTTACCCAGAGGAAGGATTACCTGGTGAGATCTAAAGGACAAGTGGTTGAAAGGGGAAGGGAGGGAAAAAGCATCCTGTTTCCTAGAAATGTGAAGACATCCAGCTGGAGTACAGCAAGCACAGAGCTGGTTGGGAAAACAGGTTGGATATTCAGTGGGACCATCTCACAAGGGTAGGGGCACTTGTCATTGCTGCAGACGATCTAAAACCCTTGATGGGACTGATGCGGGCAATGCCATCACTTTTGAAGAGATAACTCTGACCAAGTTGCAGGGCATGGGCCTGAGGAGGGATCTGGGACAGGGTGTTCAAGAGAGACTCAAGAGCCTGTACCAAAATGGGAATCATGGATGTGGAGCAAAATAGATGGAGCTGGGAAGATGCTCAGGGCTCGGAAATGAGTCAGAGTGAAGAAGAAGAGAGGGCACCATCTCCGGAGAGGAGCGTTTTCTTTATGTAAGAAGGCCTGGCTGGAAAAGATACTCATTCAATTATTAGCAATTGATGTATGTGTGTTTGTTTTTGAACTTCAAAAATTGGGGGAGAAAGTTCCAGAAAAGTAATCCTCCATAACCAGGTCCCATGAGGATTTCCTTATGTTCTTTAGTCTTCATACCATTTCCAAGTCCAGAGTTCCTGGGAGAAGGCAGGAGGGTGAAAAGTTTGCTTCAAGAGGGAAACAAAGGGCCAGAGTCCTGCAAGACCACAGAAGGGAAGTGCCGCCAGCGGTCCGCCTCGTGGCCACCTGATCGCCACTGGAAACGGAGAAGCCTGGGAACTGAGCCATTGGACTGAATGTGGAGGTGGTCTGGCTGTGTCACTAAGTCATCTGAGACAACGAGGTCACCCCCCAAAGCCGTGTAAGCGGGATTGGCACCGCGACACCACTCCCGAATGGCTCGGAACCCAGCGCTGTGAGCAGGAGGGCTTCCTGCCCGGGTCCTCGGAGCCACTTAGCAGTCAGAGCTCCCTGCACTGAAGCCAGCTCAAGAGAGGCTCCAGGGGCTTGTAAAGAACAAGCAAACACGCCGGCTCCAACATTAACAAGGCTTCAGAAAGCCGGGGAAAGGTCAGCGTGTGCTCCTTCTGCCCCCAAACAGGAGGAAACTCTTAACCTCAACCTCAAAGGCCTCCCGGCTGCGCCCTTGCAAACAGAGCCCCAGGGCCTGCTCAGAATAAAATCTGGCTACAGTGTTTGAAACAAGCTTCAGAGTTCGAGTTCCATGAACAATGGCAGCGGTCAGGTCACAGCCCTTGAGAACAATGGGAACTGGGCTGGCTTTCTGGACAGATTAAAGCCCCTAGGAGGGAAAAGCCACATTTGCACCTGCAACTGACCAGCCCCCTTGGGGACCTCCCCGCAGGCCACAGAGGACACTGGCTGTGCTCCAAGGCCAGATCCCAGCAAGATCAGAGGAGGACTTCAATCTAGGACATCAGACGACAGCAAGGCTTGGTGCTTGACTTGGAGATCAGGCTCTCTTGAGACTTCTATTCTGGCTCATAGAATTGGTGGGGTGAGGGGTTGGGGG
Organism: Solenodon paradoxus; assembly: GCA_004363575.1. Classification (NCBI taxonomy): domain Eukaryota; kingdom Metazoa; phylum Chordata; class Mammalia; order Eulipotyphla; family Solenodontidae; genus Solenodon; species Solenodon paradoxus. Next base: position 8,241 of record RJWH01001170.1, read on the forward strand.
GAACAATAACTAGAAGGGTTTTTGTTTTCAAAGTGCAGATTCCTGAGTCACACCTGGCAGAGAATCAGTTTTAGGTAGTGCCCAGGATTATGCCTTTTTCACAGGATGCCACCTATTGTCCTATGAACACTGCTCTGAGAAATACTTTTAATGATGAGTCTGGATTCATTTTTATCAACCTCCTATGGACTTCTCTGAAAATCAACTGAAAGATGCAGAAATAATGAGAAACTGTACATGTGTATTTTTTACCAGACTTTGAACAATGTCAGGGATTGATAAGACTGTGCAGTTCTTTTATCACCTTGAAAAAATGAGCGAGCTAAGGTGGAAGATAAAAGGCATGAGAGAGAGTCCCTGCTGCTGACATGACCGGGTGAACAGAACAGAAGCCCCTGGCTTCTAGTCCTGTCCTTCTAAACCCTATCACACTGGGAATTTGTTTTCCCAAAGCAGAAATCGGAAGCAGCATAAGAAAGGAAGCTCCATAAAAGCAGGGACTGGCTCCCAAGCTGAGGGTTCTGACTTCTGAAAGGTGCACATAGGTGTGTGTCTGCTGAAGGAGGGTTTGATGGGATCTTAAGGAGCTGTGCCATTCTGAGGGCTTAACAGCTGGAAGATGGAGCATTGACCAGCTGTAAGAGCAAGAACGTCAGATACATCTCTGCCTCTGGGTTCAGCCCTTTCTTAGCCTCGTGACCCTAGAGATGCCCAAATGCCTTCACTGGTAGACTGAAAATTATAATATCTAACCCACAAGCTTTTGTAGACATAAGACGAAGAGATGGAAGCACTTAGCAACAGCTCCTGATGCCTCATAAGGACACCATAAACTGTGTTTCTTTGCTTGAAATTCAGACTTCCCAGGCTTCTTCCTGTAAAAGATGGCTCATTACCCATCATAGTATCCTACAAAGTACCTTGAATTTAACAGAACAGGAACAGGTTTTAACAGATATTGGGACGAAGGGAGGGAAGGAGAGTAGGAAAGAAAATAAGAGATATCAGGAGGGAAAGTGAGTGAACGAATGAATGAATGAATGAATGCAAGCAATGAATGACAAACATTCAGGGGGGTGATGGAGGATCTTTTTTGGGGGCATCCTGGCACAGACCTTTTAACATTGCCATCCCAGATTTGATTTTCTAAGCAGAGTGAAATTTATTATTTCAGGTCCTTCATTTGCCAGGGAAATGCACAGAGCTCTCTTAGCTCTTTTAGCTAACTAGTTCAGAAGGCTGTCTACTGTATTTCAGGGAAAGTGCCCTTAGTCACCTGCCTGTCTTAGTTTCCTGCCATTGACAATTAAGTGGGCATTGTTAATTAAATTATCATCACACTTAATTGAGAGTCAGGTAATAGTGATTTTAATGCACTGGAATTGCTTTAGGTAAGACTGTGTGCTCTTAGGGGAGCAACCTTCCCGCTATATTGCTAATAGAATTCAGTTGCACCTTTTGGGGTGAATAATAATAATAACAGCAATGCCCTAGACCTTTGCTGTAATGATGTGGAGTGGATTTATCATGGGGATGGGAGTTACCGATGCACATGCAATGACCGGTGTTTAAGTCATGAATAGCCTAAAATGATTTGTAATGTCCATCTCTTTTATAGACATAGATTATTCTGAAGTTCTGTTCCTCCATATTTTAAATCTCAAAAATGAAAACTCATTACAGAAAAATCAAAAAGCAGAGATGAAAAAGGAGATTTCATGACAGCAAACACAAACACAATTTCATTTTGGCATATCCATCCAGGTTTCAGTGGGCACTTAGCATAATTGTCATCTTGGTCCACAATTTTTTAAACTTGTTCCTTTTAGTTAGCATCTTATTATAATCATTTCAATGTTGCTATGTAATATTCAAGGTCATTCTTTTAAGTAGCTATATAATATGCTTTGGATTGAATGCACAACAGTGGTTATTAAGACATTCCTCTAATGCTGGACATTTTGATAGGTTTCAGTTACTTTATCATTATAACATCACTGGGATAACAACTTTGTCTGTATATTGGGGTTGTTTTAAGGATAGATTCCCTGAAGTTGAATTATTGAGTCTAAGAATCCAAACATTTTCATAGATACTGATAAAAATGCAAAGTTGTTTCCCAAAAGCATGATAATAAAATCTGCAAATGGCAATACTGAGTGCTATCCAAATTGAGCATCTATAGTTCTGAAAATTGTTATCTTTAGTAGTTGTGAACCGACCTGCTCTGAAGTTCTGGCCTCATTAAAATCAGAGACGCAAGAAGCTGTTTCTGGAGGAATGGTACATGCAGGCTTCACTCAGAGCCCCCTGTAAATCACATCCAGTCAGAGATGCTTGCAGAGGGCTGCCAAGCTGGCACTAGCCTGAGTTCTGCACTGCCTCGGAGAAAGGCACAAGATGTGTGGTGAGTGGGGTGCCCCTGAGATGGAGGAGCAGTGACCTCCTTAATCCGAAACTGAATGCAGGAAGGGTTTGGCCGGGAAAGAGAAGGGCAAGAAAATGTACTGGAAGTCCCATCTCCAGACTCATTCTAGATCCCAATAGACACTAGAACAAAGACACTTGTTCTGATTCAAGTTCAAGCTCGAGAGCATAAGTCTCCTGGGGCTGCTCTAACAAAGTGCCATAAGCGGGGAGGGCATAGGAAAAGGGAAATTTGTCCTCTCACACTTCTGGAAGCCAGAAGTTTGAAATCAAGAAGAGTCCAAGGACTCTAAGAAGAAATCCTTACATCTCCTCCTTTCTGGTGAGTGCCCACAACCTTTGGTTTATGGCTTCATCCCTATAATATCTGTCTCCATCCTCACATGTTCTTTGTCCCTCTGTGTTTGTATTTTCACAGCACCTTCTTCTAAGGGTACCCATCATTGGGTCTAGAGCCACTTTAATCCCGCTAGGCAACTATTAACTGGATCACATCTGCAGTTCAGATCATACTGGTACTGCAGTTTGGGACTTGGACCTGTCTTTCAGGAGGGCACAATTCAGCCTACAAGAGGGACACTGGGAAAAATGGGTACAAGCAAAATGGGTGGGGTCAGTGTACTTTTCTAGAACCAGCCTCAACCAAATCTGAAACCCATTTCTCAAGGAAGTTCCCCTGATATGCCTGCTGAGGATGTGTTTAAGCAGCCACGTCTGTCTGGGTTACTTCCCCTGACACAGGAAGTAGAAAGCTTCCTGTGTGCCTTCTATACTGGAAAGCAACCTGAATTGTCATGATCGCTTGCACCTCTCAGCCCCGACAGACTGAGACACCTGAGGACAGAAGGTATGTGCTGTTCATTTCTCCAAGTTCCACGAGCTGACACATAGTAGGTCCACAGCAAACCTGCAGCAGGTAGACAGCCTAGACCATCCGTCTATTTGAAATACCAATTTGAATTTATTCTTCTTTATCCACCTTCACATCCTACGAGTATTAGAACCACCACCAACCAGAAAATCAAGTTCATTAATATTCATTATTTCTGCACCCCTATGGCCATCCCTTTGTTTTCTGCAATAGCTTCTTAGCCTGCAGTCAAATGAGCTCAAAGAAAATGATGTGACTTGGCTTTAGAAATATATTCCTCTGGCTGCCAGAATGGATTTAGCAGACTCTGGGCTCTGTTCGTCACTCCTCCACGCCTGCCTCCCTGCACACCTAGTGCCATGACAGTCCTGAGTTATGAGAGGCCATTCCAAGGCTGTGATGGATTTGATTGTTTTATGCACTGACTTAAGATCTCATTTCCTGCCACATTCACAAGTGCTTTCTGGGCTGCTGTAAGGAAACCCCTCTTGTTGGTTTTGTGCTGCCCCCACCTGCATCCAGCTCCACTAAGAACAAGATTGCAGAGTTCTGAGTTTCCTGTCTGAGCAGCACCTCAAAAATAGCAAATGATTTAGGAGTTGTCCAAGGTGGTTGCTCCATCTCCCAAATGACCTTCTTGTATACACATCTTTTCACTCTTATATTTCAGTTGAGTTCCACTGAAATACTCTACAAATGATGTGATAGGAAATCAAGGAGTAGACAGCTCTATTAGGTAAAGAGCAAGCTGACTTCTACAAGGTGCTATGAATCAGTTTCAAAAGGAAAGATGCATTCTTTGCTGGAAGGCCTAGTTTAAAGAAGGAAAATTGTCTTAATATTGGGGGATTGTTGATTGCTGGTATGAAGGCTTCAGCATCGGCTGTAAGTTATACCATCATGTACACAAACTTTGTCATGTTTTCTCCATCATCAGTTTGGTAAAAGTAACATTTTTGATCTATTTCAAAGTTCCTCTCAGTTCAGGGATGTTTCACTTCCCAAGCGGAGGATAGATTTCATGAGAGCAGCGTCCAATTTGGCTTCTTTACTCAGTTAGCAAGGTCGAATGAACTCCAGTGTCTGGATCATAAAATTTTCTACATATACTTCAGGGAGAAATTGCCAGTGTCCCCTGCTGGAAAGGTTAGTCACAGAGAGGGCGAGGACACCTGTCAGAAGCAGTAAGGATACAAGTAGTCATTCCCTAAGTGGAGCCCCGGAACCAGCAGCATTGACATCACCTGGACATTCATTAGAAATTTAATTATCTGCCCACCCCAAACCCAGTGAATCAGAAGCCCTGAGAACTGGGCCTAGGAACCTGGGTGTTAACACACCTAAGGGATCTGAACACACACTTAAGGTTGAGAACTACCTTTAGATAAACATACATCCAAGGATGCAAGTTAAAATGCCAAGAATGAAGGAGGCAGCTCGCAAACGTACTCCAACAATTTTGAGACAAGAGGATGCCAAAGGCATTGTGGAGACCAATGATGTTGTAGACACTTAAACAAGGCAAAGTGTGGGGATGTCCTGTCCTATCTAGAAGCCAAAGAAAGACAATTAGGAAGTGTCCTTACCTGATGATTCTATCAAAAGTACATAAAATATGCTGTAAAACTGGAGTTGGAGGCTCCTTGGTTTTGGAGAATGGTCAAAATAATTTTTATTCAACACTTCAAAACATTGCACTTATCCCTACTTCCCCCAAGTAAACTGTGCCTCTTGCCTACCCCTGTCATCGCACCCCACCCCCCTTTTACAACCTCAGCTGCCATCTCTCTTTACAGTGACTTTGGGCATACTCTTGACCTATTTATCACCTCTGCTAGCTGCTAGGTCTTCCCCTTGCCTGGCATGAGTGACAGAGCTGTGCATTCTCTGGGTAGTAGGACAGAATGACGATGTGTGTGCTCTGAGGACTGGGAGCTGGGTTTGAATCCCGACATGACTCTTACTATTGCAGCAATCTGACCTTGAGTTCCATGGTCTCAGTCTTACCCTCGTTGTCAGCAAAATGGAGATTGTGATGAGGATTAAACATCTTAACACAAGTCAGGGACAACACATGGAGCTCCATGAGCACTTCATCAATGCTGTCATTACTGTCTTTAATGAGAAAAACAGCCACATCCACAGCCTGAGCTACAGCTCTCCACACTCTGTCCCCCGACCCCACTCACTGTCCTACTTCCTCACTCACCCCTATGGCCCTGACTTCCTTAGCTCTTCCTCCACTTTACCTGGTTTGTAGAAGCAGACTTCTCTTTCCAAATTAGAACTAGGACTCCATGCCCTAGTGGGATGAATAAAATGAGACTATTCTGCTCACGACTATGGCCAAAAGGTTACGAGACACTTTCTAGAAAAGACTCCTAACCAACTCTAGCTACTGTCCTAGCAAGGAAGTCTGGGAACGGCTACCCTTCAGTCACACACTCATTATACTTTAAATTTTTTCAGAGCAAGTAGACTTAGGCTGATGAACTCAGAGGTGAGGGGCCCTTTTATCTTCCTCCTCTGAGCCCTTGAACCATCATCCCTTTACAACATCTCTTTGCCTGAACATTCTTGGCTTATGTATCACCTTTATGAATTGTGGGACGTTGGAAGTAAACCTAGTTCTGTTTACCCACCAATATAACAGGGCTTGCATAACAGAATGCATCCCATAGATTCTAAGTTGCAAAGATTAAGTGACTACTGTGTACACAAGGTTAAGAGTACCCCACACAATAAGCTCTTAGTAACACTAAGTTAGTGATTTTCTCCAGCAGAAATTGATGGAGTACATTTAGGCTTCCAGTTTCAAGATGGACTCATATCCCATAGGAAGTTATTCCTAGGAGTGGACCTGGATCTGAGTTCTATATAAACTATTTTAAGGTAAATCTTATGTCATCCTAGGCCCCTGAGGCATTACTAGTGAGTCTCTGGGATCCCATGGATGAAAGTGGATCTAATGGGAATAAAGAGAGAAGACAGAGGATCGTTCTCCCCCAACAGACTTTTCTAATACCTGTTGCTTGGTATGTGGTACTGAAGATCAAGTGAGGCTCTGTGAGTCTTAAGATAACCGCTTACCATTACCTTAATGAATAAAGATTGCTTAGTTATAAGGTCATCACCAGAACTAATTTTTTTTTTTTTTAATCAAAGAAACCTATCTCAAGTCAGGGCAGATGTCTACAGGCAAGATTCTGCCATGTAAATTCATCCCCTCCTTATCATGTGAGAGCTGCTTCTTTTCTTGATGCCCTAGGTCTCTATTCCATTTTTTTTTAACTCAAAAAATAAATCCTGCGCTTCACTGAGTCTAGAATTTATAACCATGTATGTGTATATATATATGTATATGTATATATATATATATATATATATATATATATATATATATATAAGTTTGGTCTTTTTCTCCTGCTAATCAGTCTGATACTAATTTGTTAGCTCAACTAGCCTAAAACCTCAGAGAGGTGGAAGAATTTCCCCCATTCCTCTACAGGGGTTTCATAAAAAAGGAGACTTTAGAACCAAATGCTAGGCTGTGTAACTGCTCAGGCTACGTAGAGGATGGACTTGGAACAGAGGGGACAGATGAATGGGAAATGTATGCAGGAAGGAATTAGATGTGAATAAACACCACCCATCCTTGAATATTATCAGCACACCTTTCATTTAAATAGGCATTTCCAATGTCTTTCTGTGAAAACTTCCTGCTCCTGCTTCCTGAGGCGTCCACAGCCCAGCCAGCCTAAGCCAGGGCTTATAGAGAAGGCAAGTTCGAGGGGTACTGCCCCCCCAGGAAAGTGGGTGAGGGGGTCTCTTCTTCTCCAGGCTTCACTCTGATCCCCTCCTGTGTGCATTTTCCTGAAGGAATGTGTCGTCAGCCAACTTCGTTGTCATTTATCCCTGGACAATTTGTTAACTTCAAGAATCCTTGAATGCCAACCTGGATGTCTCTATAATTGCCGTCTCTGTCAGAGCCTGTGTGAAAAATGTCACCAGGAGAATGAAGTCAGAAAGCGAAGTTGCAGCTTGTTCCTCACGACGGTGACAAGGACCGAAAGCATTACTTGCTTTCAGGACAGTTTTGAGAACATTTCCAGCTCCTGAAAGAAAAGATGTTTGTAAAATTGGAAAAGCTAGCCTGCTGACGTTAACAGCGCATTCATAATGTGCATGTTAATCTACTGGAGAGGAGCGGGCTCCACACACCCCAGAGGAAAGCTCAGAGCCAGTCAGAAAGGACCTTTGAACAAAGGCAGGAAAGTTTAGAGATCTTTGTCAAAAACCATAAAAAAAAAAAAAGAGAGAGTACCCCCCCCCCCCGCCCCCTGAATGTGCAGATGGAGAGAAAATAAGCAACATACTCCACCTCTCTCCGCATAGCAAATGCTATTACCTAGCTCCATCGTTGGGGGTGAGTTCCTCTCTTTTGTGGGCTTCACAAACTGTTATTCTGACACCCCACTAGTCTCCTCTCTGCAGAGACTGGCTGCCTGTATAGTTATCTTCTCTTAGAAGACCATATTCTGCAAACTCTCAAAGCTGCTTGAATGACTTCAGAGGATGGGCTCTTTCCCTGTGCTGAAGCGGACAGGCTAGCCAGGTATGGCCTGCTGGGCAAATCCCCCCCTCTGTCTTTGTAAGCAAAGTTTTATTAGAACACAGCCACATCCATTCACCTGTGGTCTAAGGCCGTCTTCCTGATATAAAAGCAGAGTTCTGTAATCCACAAAGCTGCATTTATTGACTCTGTACAGAAAAACTTTGCTGACCCGTGTGCTAAAACGTCCTCCTAATTGTTCGGACTGCTCTAAATATTACACAAGCCTTTGTTCACAAAAAAATGGTTTCTTTGATCCCAGAGTCAGACCTAGTCAGTCCAGGAAACACTGGAGTAGATACCCCACTTCTGGGTATCTACCCTAAAGAATTCAGATCAGGATTTCAAAACACTTCTGCACCCTCATGTTCATTGCAGCACAATGGTCTATGTTCATCATCCACAATAGTCAAGATATGAGAGCAACGTAAGAAGGAAGTCTTGCCATTTCCATCAATGTGGATGGACCTCCAGTGGACACTGTATTAACTGAAATAAACTGGACGCCAAAAGATAAATGCTGTCTGAGTTCAACCTTATATGATTGGAGAACCAAATGGTGGTGGTCAGGGCCAAGGACCAGGGGAATGGGACAGAGAGAGAGAAAAGGATAGTGGTGAGGTGATGGCCAAAGGGTGCAAAGTGCCAGACATGCAGAACAAGAAGATTCTGGAATCTACTATTCCACATGGTGCCTATAGATAACAAAATTGTATTATATACAGAAATTTTGCTGAGGGCAGATCTTACTTTAACTACTCATCACACACAGACAAAACACCGACGATGATCATGATGGTGGTCGTTTGGTGAAGATGAAGATGATGATGAAGGGCTTGTGGAGACTTTGGGAAGTGATGGATTCGTCTATGGTCTTGATGGTAATGGCTTCAAGGGTGATACTTATTGAGTTGTATACACTAAATATGTACACGTTTGTACACATCAATGATACTTTAATAATGGTGGGGTTTCTTGTTTTTGGGGTATTTATTTAGGGAAAGGTGCTGGCAGGAATAAAGGTAAGCAGACAGCAGGAAAAAGGAAGAAGCATTTTTAGTTATTTTATTTAGTTATTCATCGTGGCTGTCTCTCCCTGTCCTGGTCTTGAACAGGGGAACTCGAGATGTATGTGAACTGTACTACAATGGATTAATCCACTAGGCCACCAGGGTGTGCCAATAATGTGCTTTAAAGAAAAGAAAATGAAATATTGCATCATATTATTCCATATCCAGTACAGGGTTCTTCTTTATCATATCATGGAAGATACCAAGAAAGTTCTTCCTTACACACACCAGAGATCTGTGGACCTGTAACTGCTGCCCTTTGAACTCTGCTCTGCTCCCTAAAATCCCAGAGGTCAGGTCACTTTCAAAGTTCTGCTCTCTGGATCATTAGCAGATAAGGGTTTCTTGGAAAAGCAGTCTCAGTGCCTCTAAGATTATTTTCTCATATGTAACGCTTCTTCTCTCTGGTAATGCACCTCTGGGCATTTCATTTTCCTGAGCACCAGGTCCCAGGTGTCCTGGGATCTGCACATTCAGTTCTAAGACTGTGTTCATGACAGGCTTCACATTATGTACATCAGCTCAACTCCGAATATTTTCCATATGTAATTCTGATGTTGACACACCTTCAAGTCTGTTGGAGTATATTTTGGGTCTTAGATCAATATATAAACCTTGGCATTTAAAACAAAAAATGGGATCACTTACTTCAATTCATTCAGTTAGATTTGGATATGGATACTACACACACTCTATTCAAGTAACTCCTAGAATTGCATTTGCATTGATGTTTAAGAACAATACTTATCCTTTCCATAACTGCTATTCTTGCCAAACTATTGGCCATTGTTGTAACAGACTGTATTCCCTCTGACTGTGGTGCTCTTGTACCTACCTCTTCTCTTCTGCCCAGTGAATTTGCTACCAGTTCTTCAGGCATCATGTCTGCAGTGCCTTCCCCAGTTCCTGCAGGTAGGGTTGGAAACTCCTCTTCTGTGTTACCCACCTCCTGGAATTTACCTCTTAACAATATTGACTACACCGTTGGAGCTTATGAATGGCAAGACTTGAGCCTCACTCACCACTCTATTGCTGCTCTCTGACAGTGTTTGCACAGCATAGGCACTAAGCACATTTTGTAAATTAATGAACAAATGAATGAAAGGGTGATCAGGCACCAGCCTGAAAAGGGTCTTGGAGTCATTCTGATGAATCCAGCAAGGGGAATCGGGCAGATTTTACCTGGTTATGACCATCAGAAACCATGATAAGTTGAATTTTAGAAAGTTGAAGCTTCTGACTATGTCGGAGGAGCAGAAATAGGGGCAATGAATTCAGGAGCAACTTGATTGAGGCCAAAGGGTGGGCAATGGAGCCGGAGCAGGAAAAAGCGGAGCTGCAGTGAAAACCTGGGTGAGGAATGGGTCAGACTTGATGATGATCAAAAGGCTTTGGTGAAGGCAACAGATCCTCCTGAATGACTCCATTCCATTCAAGGTTAAGTTATATACATATTGAATTAGTGCCCAAGAGCACTTTGCTGCCTCTGTCTATTCTGTTCAGGAGTAGCTTCTACCCAAATGTGGCTGATAATTCAGAAGCACCTCAGTTGCTTCTAAAATAATGCATATCCCGAAGTTCCATTTGAGACCCACTGATTCAAAACCGTTTTTGAAGACACCCAGGTGATTTATATCATCTGTCAAGTTTGGAAACCTCTGGCTTAAATCTCCAATTTAACCTAAATGTTCTTCACTTTGTTCTTCTAAGCTTGTCAGCTGACTCTTCGTCTGCCCGGCCAGATGGTCAGACAGTCAGACTGGAAGTGGCTTCCCTCTTATTAACGCTCTGTTCTTCATCTTGACTCACTTACCAGATGTGTTGATTTCTCGCCTTCAGTAGGTTTGTTTTCTTTGCATAGGTCTTATCTTCTCATCTCTGGCATTTACTAACACACTAATAGTGAACATAATAGCAAACTTCTGAAATCATTGTCATCATCTGTAAAATGGAGATAACCAGCTCCTACTTTAGGGACACCATAAGGTACTGAATTTAAATACATATAGGACATGCACAGAAAACACTGGGTGCTGAATAAACATTTGGTCTACACTCCTCAGCTAAACTGCAAACACTTTTAGAACAAAAGCATGTCTTAGGTAAGTTTTTTTTTGTTTTTTTTTTTTTAATATCCACAGAACACAGTCCAGTGACTTGTGCTTCCCTGGTGATATTAAACTAAGAAAGAATGAGTGAATCAATCTTTCAATCAATGGATGAATCAATGGACAAGGAATAATGGAATGAACAAAAACATTGGTTTAGTTAACTATTGATTGACGATAAACGACCATCTCTAATTGTCTGTAGGCTCATGGCCTCCAAACCTGGCTGTGCATCATTATTTTCAAGGGATTCTTTAAGAATTCAGACACCTGACTTCTACCCCAGATTCATGAATCAAAATATCTGGTGAGTAGAGACCCAGAAACCTGAGCTGTACAATGTCCTCTCATTGTGCCTGGTACATCACTCATCTGGGGGAAACCACTGCTCTAGAGAACCAGCAAGGGGCCATATTGCTTTGTTTAATGTAAGGAGATACATTTTCTTGTTCTACAGTAGTTATTGAAAGTTTAAATCCGATTGATTGTTCAAAACATTTCCATTAAGGTCCAACATCTGTTTAATAGGTATATCCTATTACACTCTTGTACTTAGGGCCATAGTCAAGACCTGACATAATCGGAGACATGGTTTAAACAAACTAATTACATAAGGGCACTTAGAGGCTGAACTGATCAGGGGCCTTTGAACATGACATATGCCTTTAATCAAAACCAGGCATCAGGCGAAAACAAGATACCCCAAACTGGAGTCATGACTACATTGACTTTACAAATTTCCTAGTGCCAGATAAGTCTGGGACACTCTGAAAAATGTTACCACCCATCACACACTGTCTCACACTTGACATTTCTCAGACCAGGTTGGACATACTTTGATTGATGGCTGGCAGAAAAAGGGAGTAATCTGACAGATAAAACCCCCTTGCAGGACTCTCTCTGCTGGAGTGTTCTAAACCATGCTGTCTGAACAGAGATCCCCAGTATGACGGAATGACTGAACTGACTTCATGAAACAGTGGTCAGTTACATAGGTATTTGCTTCCAGCCTTCCAGATTCATTTTCCTTTTCCCTCATTCTCATCACCTTGGAATTGCAACTTCCCATGAAACATTAACACTGTCTCAGATTCTGTTCTTGGATATCTGATTCAAGACATCAATAAGTAGTTTCCAGTACATTTTATATGCAAAACTTAATTTAATTCTCAACCATCCTCTAAAATAGGTATCATTATGCTTTGTTTTTAGGAAAGGAAACTTATGACCACAGAGTTCACTGACTCAAGGCAACCACTGAATAAATGGCAGAGGCAAGGGCAGGACATAGTTTTGACTTGGATGTTATGTCCCTACAGTCTATCTATGATTCCATTTTCCAAATGATGACAATCTTATCTTGATCCAGTTAAATATGGTGATAATTGTTGGTAAATTTCTCCCAGCATGCTTGCATCATCTAAAATATTAGAAACAGTCTCATTAGGTCTGGGCTGTGGAAGGGGGATATTTTCTGCTACACACACACTGCATGCTTTAACCAGGACTACGCTTGGCAGATGGGCCCACTAACAAAAAGGACCGATTCATTGACATGTCTGCCTACTGCACTAAGTTAAGAGTCCTGGAGGAAGAACCATGATATATTTATCTATGTCTCTAGGGAGTCCATTATCAAGTAGTAGGCACTAAATAAATGTTTGAGGAATGAACTAAAGCATGAATTAATAAACATTTTAGTAAAGGAACTTTGGTGTTTATGCCTACAACGTAACACTTGAAGATTAATTAACTAGAGAACAGATTTTTTTGTGTAACTGCATAGAGTTTAACTGTGGGCTCATGTAGTACACCTATAAACCTGACTTTAACCTCTAATCCTTGTTCCATTAGCAAGAGCACACTCCCTAGCCAGGTGTGAACACAGCCATGCTGTTTTGCTGACCCTCTTCTAGGTATTCCCCACTGAGCTTGAAATGGAACCATTAACGTCACTTACCAAGATTCTTATTAAAAATTGCACCAGGTTCAGAGTCTGTTTAAAAGGACCAGATGTACATGACTGTGAAATACAGCAAGACCTCAGAAGTTCATCCACTCTTCCAAACCCTTTTAATGTGAATGGAGTGCCTATAAAAATCAACTATGGCTGCAAGCTGGTCTGAGTTTTTCTTCTACCATGTGCTGCCTCCCCTCACTCTTTGGTTTTTGGATTTCTCCATGTTGAATTCCCCTCCAACTGGCCTCTTGTCATACTCTGTCTCCTACAGCTTCCTGGTGCCAACCTGACTTCTTCACTGCCTTTCTCCTCCCTATTCTCTCTCCCAAGTTTTCCCTTGGATAGGTGCAATTGCTCTACTCTAGAAGGATCCTCCTTTCTGCTCCCATACCAAGACTATCCCTGAGCCTAGCTCCTTGTATCTCTTTTCTGATATGCCCTTATGTACTTAGTTTACCTTCATTAGTGACAGTGTGTTCAGTAGTTAAACAATTTCCTGGGGAAAACCAGAGAATCATTGACTGCAGAGGCCTAAGTATCTCTATTAATTTTAGAAGTTGTTGCCTGGTTCCAAAGGACACAGTGTTTTGTTTTGACATTTTTTCTTGGTGGATTTTGCTCTTCCTCTGCTTAAGTATATATAATTCAGCTAGAACATATCTCCATTGTTGCTATGTGCTTGAAATGGAACTAGATACTAAAAGTTTTGCAAGAGGAAAATTGATACAGTGATTCTGGGATTCTCCCTCCTATGCAGTCACCAGTAGAAGCAATCCCAAGGGTCCATCTCATCCATGACTCAGGGTTTCTCTCATTCACTGATAGGATTCTCTTCCAATTTATATGGATGACATTATGCCAAGCTGATTCACTTTTGAATAAACATTACAATATTATGTAGCCAAGGCCTGGGAAAAGATAGGAAAACCTAGTACAAATGTTCATATTCATGTCCAGAATTCCAAATACCAGTTAAGATTATTAAAAGACCTAGTTGAAGGAGGAAACACAAAGATGCATGATATTGGGAAAATCACACAACTTCTCTGAAACTTAATATTATTACCATCTATGAAATGTAAGCAGCAACAAAATAACTAACACTTTTTCCCCATGGTTTTACGTGGTGGAGGTAAGGAAAACATAAGAAAATGTAAGGCCAAATCTTGATAAACTGCAAAAGCTCTAAACAGATGTAAGTTATTACAATACACCCAGAGTTCAGACAGACATCCGAATTATACCATAGATTCAACTGTGATTAATGCATTCACTTTGGAAACTCTTGGAATTAATAACCATTTGCCATACATTCATTATGATCACATTAATCATTATAATTGATTGGTTAATTAGCTAATTATGGTTATAATGCAGATGTCATATGCATTTCCATAGGAATTCCTTAGTAATTTAACATTAATTAATGCCTGACCTTATCTTGATGCTAAACAGATCACAGAAGCGACCTTCAGATTATTATTTTGATCTAAAAGGGACTTCATAGATGAACATAGTGGGGCTGGCATCTTGATTTTCTGAACATCGGTATTTCGCTAGAGAGCATAAAATGTTTTAGAGGTCAAAAGCTTAGAGCCATTTTTCTTTAAACACATACCTTTATTGTCTTCTCATTCTCTCTCATCAAGCTCATGAAGGGACCATAGACCCACCTCCACCTCAGATCTTCAGTGCAAGAGTTTTCTCAGAAAGGGAGGGGGGACAACTGAGAGAGAAAGGAAGGAGATATGGAGAACTAGCCCCTGCTCACTGCTCTGATGGGGGCCACAGAAACACAAAAGAAATGATCATCTAGCCTCTGTCCCAAAGAACGTCACAATTTCTTGGTAGCCGGAAGACCCACGCAAGAAGCAGAGAAATGCAATAGAGCACGCTTTTAGAGTTCTTTGGAAAAAGAAAATCTTATCTTCATTATTTATCTTTTTTATTACTGTTTGCAGATTTGGGAAGGAATTAGAACGAAATTTAAGGGACATCAGGAGAAATTTTTAAGTTGAAATTAGAAGTCTATTGTTTGCTATGGTAAACTTGGAAAAATACAATACTTTGGAAACCTTCAAAATTTGGTGGTTGAGTAAATCTAAATTGATCAAAAGTCAGAGAGTACTACAAATAAAGCAATTCCACATATGTTTTGTTAACTCATTATATTGTTGTTTTATACTTCCAGTATGGATTATCCTAAATGTGAAAGAACTTTAAAATATATAAAGTGAAATGAGAAGATATTTTGGTATGCTGATTTTCCTGGACAGTAAAATCAACTTAGTCATTACTGAAATACAAGATATATAGCATTTACAATATCCATGAAATATGATGCTGTGGAAGACTAATGCTTAAGATTCTAACTGTGACTATCACAAAGCGTAAGTTTTTAAAAATAATCTGAATGTGTTCATTAGTACAAAGCATTCATTTCCTCCCAAGACAGAAGGTTCAAATATAATTATGTATAATGCATTAACAGAAGAGTTCCATGATTTTTTATCATGATCAAATGATTTGAGCCAAATTTTGATTTTTTTTCCTAAAGAAAAGGTGAAATAAAACTCTATTAACACATTTGGAATAGTCACAGTTAAATTATGAACTTGTAAGTAGAGTCATTTCAGGTGATAAAAGAAGTCAGGGAGAATCAATCAGCCTATGGAAGCTGACCACAAATAGGTGACAGGAAAGGAGAAATCCGTCCTTGAGGAGGGATTCACGTGTGCTCAGGGCCGCAGTAAACAGGCAGGAAGACAAGATCAGAACTGCAAGAGCTTCATTAGCAGTAAAAGGAGAGTGAGCCAGTGAGCTAGCGAAGGCAGACGAAGATTCAGGTGACGAGGCCAGGTTGACGTAGTGAAGAAGAACTAGAAGAGCAAGAACTGGAGGCAATAAAGTCTCAAACTGCTTCGTAGTCCCAACAAAACTCCACACCAGTCTGGAGATCACAAAAAACAAGAGCCCATCCCAATCCTTCCTTCTTTAGGAAGCTGGTCTCTTGGTTCAAAGCACATGGCATGGAATTCTGGGCCCTGGGGTCGAGCGTATCGTACTCCCACCCCCACCCTGCAGAGTGGTTCGAGCAGAGGCTCTGTGGGCAGGAAAGACCAAAGCTCACGAGGTTCCTATGACACAAGGACTGAGTCTTGATGTGTCTCCCCAGTAGTACCAGATTGGGGGTTCAGTTGTGGTCACTGCTGCTGACAAGCTGGACATCCAGGGAACGCAGCAGCAAATTCAGTCCAGGTAAATGGGAGTCCATAGTGTCAGGATGATGTTGGTCACCCTGGCCACTGTGTCCACGTGCTCACTGTGTCAGTTCTGGGGTGGGCGATAAAGAAAATTTGCTAATGTCAATTGACTGAGTCATTTTTCTACCCGATTTCTCAGTATGTCTCCCACGGTCCATGATTCCCCGTAGGATTGAGGTGTGATATAAAATACCCTCCGTCCACTTCCATAGTTCCATCCCACATGCTTCTATGTCAGACTTCCTTGGATTTTTTAAGTCATTTTCTTTGTAGGCCCCTGAGCAGATGGCCAAGCCATTGAACACTGCCTCACAATCTGCATAGATTCTCACCTCGGGCTGCTTCTCTTTACATGCAAAGTCCATGTTTAGATGCCTGTGCCATCATTGAATGCTGTTCCCCCCAGTTCCAGATGCTGTTATCTCATCTTGTAGCCAGACTGAGAGATACAGTCTTTAAGGTGGTATTAAGTTCATTGGCATTTTTAGAGTAAGTCTAGTTCCAATCAACTGACGTCCTTGAAAGAGAAGAAAATTTGGCCATAGACGCACCAAATATGTGTGCAGAGGAAAGACTATCTGAGAGCACAGAAGAAGGTGACCATCTGCAAGTGAAGGAGACACTCAAGTGGGTAACACTTTGATCTTGAACTTTTCACCTTCTGAACTATAAGAAAACAAACGTCCAGTCTTTGTCCTCTTGTTATGGCCATCCTAGCAAACTAACACAGACTAGTTCAAGCTCTGCCCAAAGATTTTTCTCCCTCTAGTCTTTCTTTCCATTGTCAGAGTCATCCCACTGCAAAGGCTCTCCGTCCACTGAGACAAGTTCCCCAATCACCACTGGTGAGTCTTTAGCGGTGGGACTGCCATTTGTGCCATGACCATCCTGTCCCGGGTGCACCTCAGGAATGAATACTGTGGCCCACTGAGCCATGGGTGAGACACTCCCCAAGCCCCATCTTGCAGCCTGGGACAACCCATTGTCATGAAGGTGCTCTGAATTCAAACATGCAGGTGCTGTGGCAGAGCCTGCAGATGGCGAGAAGGCTGACAGCTGGCACTCGAGTAGAGAAAAAGCCCCTTATTGTACCGGTACTGGCCCAGGGCTATTGCTACCCAAAGCTGAGCAGAGAGCCATCTAGGGAGCTCCTTTTATACTCTGACGTGAAGATTCACCTCCCTGGCTACGTGTGGTTTCTGCTGGCAACTCTCATCAGTTATGTCCAGCTGCAGAGCACGGAGGCGATGCTTGTCCTTGGACGTAGCTACAGCCTCCATAGTACCGTGGAAAGTTCCTAGCAGACTAACTTCTGCATTGGGGTCAGGGAAAAAGTCTTCTACCACATTCCCCTCTCTTGATCCTCAAGCTGATTTACAGCCTTGGGATTTTATAGGAGACTCTAAACTGGAGGTGGGAACAGGAGTGATGCATCTTCCTGGCTGCCTAGCAGTGCAGCATGGTAGCTGCATACCAGCCATCTGCATCGACTGAGAAGCGACAGGCCCTCACAAGGGGCCCACAGAGCTGGTGAATAAGAGCAAAGGGGAGGAGCAGGGTCCAGAACCAAATGAGAAGGATAGACAGGGACAGGCTCAGCGTCTGCTGGTGAGTCAGGTGGGTCGTTGGTCTTCACAAGTCTCTTCCAGAATGTGTGTCAGCCTGAGATGAGTGGGGGACAGTTGTTGGGTGGTCCGGCTTGGACGGTGTTTGGAGGGGTCCTCCTTCCATTCAAGTGGTCTGTCCCTCCACTGGTAGGCTGCTTCCACCCGAGAGTGGTGGATCCAGGTGTTCAGATCTACAACCTTAAGAGCTGTGGGGGTGGTTAGTATGGCCGGATAGGGCCCCTTCCAAGTCAGTTTCAGGGGTTCTTTTTTTCAGTCCTTTACCCACACTTGGTCCCTGGTTTGTAGGGGTGTACAGTTATTCTTAAGGAGACGAGTAGTCTGTTACCCATCTATGCACCTCAAGGATTGTTTTTCCTAGTCCATGTAAATGTTTCTGCATTTCTAAGTTTCCTAGTTCCTTTAGGTCCCTCTTAGATCTACTTAAGGGGCAGGAGTCTATCACATAGAATCACAAAAAGGGAAAATCTTTTTCTGGCCCTAGAGGCACAGTGTACCCATGGGAGGGCTAAGGGCAGTATGTCTGTCCAGGCCAGACTAGTTCCCTGACATAATTTAGCCATGGCCTGTTGAGGGTGCGGTTCATGCGCTCTATTTTTCTTGAAATCTGGGGCCGCAAGGCCATGTGTAAGTTCCATTGGATGCCAGTGGCCTTAGCTGCCTGTTGCACTATTTCTGTTATAAGGGATTGGCCATTGTCTGATCCTATAGTTAATGGCATCCCGTATCGTGGGATGATGTCTTTCAGCAGTGCCTTGGTAACCTCTCTGGCCTTTTCTGTATGGGTGGGGATGCCTCGACCCAGCTGAATAGGTGCAGACAAAGACTAAGAGATATTTATTCCCTCTGCTTGGTCCTCTCAGTAAAATCTACCTCTAAATCTTCAAAGGGAGCCTGGCCACAGCGTTGAATTCCTGCTGGCCGCACAGGACCCTGTCGATCATTGTTCTGTGCACAAAGGAGACAGTGCTGCGTCACCGAGGCACAGAGGGATGGCATCAAGCGATCAGGTAGCACCGGCTCAACAAGGTTTCTAGAGCAGTTTCTCCTGGTGGGTGAGTTCATGCTGCTGAAGGCCTGCCCGGTGTGCTAGCTGTCCTGGCACATGATCCTGTGGTCTGGGAGCCCCACCATCCTTCCTTTGTTCCTTTCCCCCTTCCTGCTGTGCCCATTCCTTTTCCTAGGCCGTGTATGTGGGGGTGTGAGCAGTTCTGGGACCAGCAGGATTCTTGATGGGACTGTCTGTTCTTTGGCCGCTTGTCTAGCTACTGCATCTGCTTGGCAGTTTCCCTCTGATATTGAGTCCTTTCCTTTCTGGTGCCCCTTGCAGTGCATGATGCTACTTCCTTGGGCTCCCAAACCACCTCTAGTAGTTTTAGGATTTCTTCTTGATTTTGATTCCTTTTACTTCTGCTGTTAAAAGTCCTCTTTCCTTACATATATAGCCCCATGTACATGCAGAGCAGCAAAGGCATCGCACCAGTCCGTGCAGATGTTGACGGGTTTATCCTTGCCGAGTTCTGATGCCCTGACTCGGGCCTGTAGTTCTGCTCTCTGGGCCGACCAGCCCTCAGGCAGGGCTTTTGCCTCTGTAGTGTCACAGTCCGATACAACTGCACACCCAGTGTGTCTCTTACCCTCATCTATGAAACTACTGCCATCTATATAAAGAATGAGGTTGGGTTTTACAGGGGCTCGTCTGTCACGTCTGGTCGGCTAGAATAGACTTCATCAAGAACCTCTAGGCAGTCATGCTCTGGGGTCCCTGCGGCAACAGGCAAGAAGGTGGTGGGGTTTGGGTTTTCACTGCTTCCAGTTGCACCTGCGGGTTTTCGCACAGGAGCCCTTGATACTGGGTCATCCAGGCATGAGTTAGCCAGTGCTGTCCCTTGACATCCATGAGCATGATGACAGAATGGGGCACCTTAGCATCTAGGTTTTGTCCCAATGTCAGCTTGTCTGCCTCTTTAACCAGCAGCGTAGTGGCTGCAAGAGCTCTAAGGCCGGGTGGTCAGCCTGCTGCAACTGGGTCCATCTGCTTTGACAGGTGAGCTGCTGGTCTCTGCCAAGGCCCAAATTCTTGAGTCAGAACCCCCAGAGCTACCCCGTCGTTCTCATGTACAAACAGGTTAAAGTCTGGGAGTCTCAAGACTGGTGCTTCCATGAGTTTTGTCCTAAGGCAGCTGCTAGGAGGTTTACTCTCTTCATCAGCCTCCTTCCTCAGTGCTCGGTCCTGATTAATGAAGACATTATTTGCTATGTCCAGAAGCTAAGTGGTATTCTTGCCTGCAAAGCCCTCCAGTTTCTTAAATTTTCTTCTTACATCAGGCTAAGCCTGGCTGACAAAAGCAGTGTTAACCATTCTTTGATTCTCTGGGGCCTCGGGATCAAAGGGAGTGTAGACTCTAAAAGCCCCACGAAGTCTTCATAAAAGTCTGCTGGGCTCTCCTCTGGTTTCTGGGGGACTCTGAGGCTTAGCCATGTTAGTGGGCTTCTCAGCTGTTGCCCAGGCTCCCTGGAAGAAGGCCTGGCAACCAATTTCTCCCTTCCTCAGTGTTAGGGTCCACAGGGTGCAGGGTGTGTCATCTAGAAGGGCTTCTTTTACCCAATTTTCTGTGCTTGTGGTGCCCACCAGGGCCTGACTCTGAAGACACTTCCTAGGATCTGTCATAATTCTCATTCGCTCCTCAGTATTGAAGAGAGTGAGCAGGAGTTGGCATCAGTCAACCCATGTTGGCCTCTGGGTCTGAAAGATCGATTCCAGGAGATCGATCATAGCCTGAGGCTTTTCAGAGTAAGCTGGGGAATGGTGCTTCCATTTCAGGAGATCAGTTGTAGTGAAAGGCTGATAACAAACTACTGATCCCCCTCTTGTAAGGTCCCATCTGGGCCCAGTCATTGAGGACCTCTGGCCTCACAGAGAGACATCTGCATGGCTGCTGGTGGCTTGGGCCCTTGAGCGGCTGATCTCAGGCATCTGCCGACTGGCTCTGGAGAGCCCGGCTGAGGCTCTGGACTTTGGGGGTATGAGACTGAGGGAGGTGGCGTATTTGGGCCCAGTGGAGCATTGGGAACAGCCTGAGGAGCATATGGAGGTGGCAAGTCCTGTGGAGGAACCTCATCTGGATCCCCTGGAAGATTGGTGGCCTTTGTTTTTTTCTGGGGTTTCTGTTTCCTTTCCTGGCTGACTAAAATCTTACATTGTCCTTGACCACTAATGCAGAGCCAGACCCACGGAGGCTTAACTCGGTCAATTTCTAACCACCGGTCTATACATGGGAAGTGATCAGTGTGGCCTGGGTCTCTTGTTATAAGTTTGTAAACAGCCCTCACTGTAGGGAGATCTAAGGTCCCCTCTGATGGTCATGCTACCCCAAAGGTTGGCCACTCTAATTCACAAAATTGGCATTGTTTTCAAGGGGCCAATGTGATACCATGATTGCTTATAAATCATCCCTTCTAAAGTTTTTTTTTTAAATGCATTCTAAAACAGTGCATTTAGAAGAACTACTTCCCATGATGTGGACAACAGTTCCCCCCTACTGAATGGAGACTCAAGACAGACACAGGGAAACTTTCACTTCATCCTTCTGACCGCTCCCCTTGTGGGGATTTAGATGCTTCTTGGCTTTTGAGGTTGTATCAGTATAAACCCCTGACCCAGATAGACACTGCAGAGAGGAACTGGATTTCTTCAGTTCCCCAAGTATCAACAGCACCTTAAGCCATGTGCGTTCACCACGGAACCACAGATTGGGACTCAAACAGATTCCATAGCTTTTGCCATAGAGCAGAACATTCATTCGCACATTCACGCACCAGTCAGTCAGAATTTGACTTCCACCCAGGAAAGGCCCTATTCTCGGAGGCAACCAAGTCATCTAAGGGCTGATCAAGCGCCTCTTCCACCATGAATGGCAGGCCTGAACTCAGCCTGGGTCCCTGGGACACTTACCAGTCAGATGTCTGCTCCTGAAAGGTTTTTCTCTCCTTTACTGAATCCACCAGGGTGCAAAAGGAAATCCAAACCTGCCAGGCCTGACACGGACTGGGACCCAGAAATTACCTGGTGGTGCTGTCCCTCTACCTCGGGTCCAGGCAGAAGGACTCACCTTTGGCTCCCATCAGGTGTGGCAACAAAGGCCAGCACAGCTGACAATCTTCCCAGCCATTGCACCAAATGTTATGGCAGAGCCTGCAGACGGCGAGAAGGCTGACACCTGGCACTCAAGTAGAGAAAAAGCACTTTATTGTACTGGTACTGGCCCAGGGGTATTGTTACCCAAAGCTGAGTAATGTGAGATTTAGGGGAGCTCCTTTCATACGCTGAGGTTAAGATTCATCTCCTTGGCTACGTGGTGGTTTCTACTGGCAACTCTCATCAGTTATGTGCAGCTGCAGAGCAGGGAGGTGATGCTTGTCCTTGGACATAGCTACAGCCTCCATAGTACCGTGGGAAATTCCTGGCATACAAACTTTTGCTTTGGGGTCAGGAAAAACGTTTTCTATCACACAGGAATGTCTGTGAAGTCATAAGAAGAAGATACTGAAGAAGTGTCTTGATGTTTGATGCCCCTGAGGCAAGATGAGAGGAAGGAGGATTGGATGGAAGAATTTTAGGGCAGAGGATGATTCAGTCTTAACCGGGAAGATAGCAACTCCTCAAAGCAAAGTCACCTATTATAAAAGGTGCTAGCTTTCAATTATAAGATAATAAGAAGTGAGGCTCTAACATACAATATGGTGATTATAGCTGATGACACTATATTATACAATTTGCTAAGCCAGTAGAAATACTTTCACACAAACAGAGGTGGTATGTATGTGAGGTGATGCATTCATTCACTTGATGGTGGGAATCCTTCTTTTCACAGCATACATGTATGTATCAAATCATCACATTGTTGATTCTAAATATATCTCAATTTTGTCAATTATACTTCAATGTACCTGAAAAAAGTCACCTATCGAAGGGGTCCTAATATTGCAAGACCGAACCCCATACTATACTCAGTCACTGGCATCTCATACAAAGTATGACCTAGGTGCCACTATTAGGGTGGATCTGGAAGGGCTGCAGTTGTGGGGCATCCAGGGACGTTTTGTGAAGCAGGGCACCTAAGTACAGCATTGCCATGGTCACCACAGGGCTGCAGAAATAGTAGCAAAAAGGTACCACATAAGTTCCTACCACCAGAGGACACAAATGGCACCATCATCCAGATGGTATTTATTGCTCCATTTTGGAAAGTGTTAGGGCAAGATCTTGATTCTTGTGAGACAGCAAAGAATTAGAGAGAGAGAGATGAAGGTAACTTCTCTGAATGCCTCTTCCTTTGTTTTTCCATCAGCTCTGATCAGTTGTTTGGCAGGAAAAAAAAAGAGAATGAATGAGAATGAATCATTGAACTCATTCCTAGCTCAAGGAAACGTTTTATGGATTTGTTTCACTTTGATGCCGATTAAGCCCATGGGGTAGAGCAGGCCAGTGAGTGAACGTGTGGGTTGGGGGAGGGAAGATAGGGTTTCCCTATGGTTAGTGTGCCATGTTTGTAATTTATTATTAACTATCTTTTCTGTGCCAAGGTCTACTGGACCCTTCCAGGGGGTCAGCTCCTGAGGCCAGGAATGGGATTTAACCAGGCAGATCAGACAGAACATTTTATTTACTTGCTTCTTTCCTTAAATCTAGTATGACTCAACTTGGCCCAAGGCAGAAAAAGTTTGCTTGACCTTGATTGAAACAGTGAACTTCAGGAGAACTCAGAGTTAGGCTACTGGACACACTACTTTACTTAAAACTTGACAAGTTGGAAAGATCCTGGTGGGACAGATTTGTATCTTTGATGTCATGGCCTTATTCTATGAACCTAGATCAACAATTTTTAAAGGCTGTTCATCTACACTGTTCCAGGTGTAGTGTTGCAGTCTCTGAATTTATTCTTTCACTTGACAAATACTGAGTCCCACTATATGCCTGGGGTTGTACATGCAAAGCTTTAGAGACACACCTTGAACAGAACAGACAGCTCACCTACTTTGAGTGATAGGAATGTAAGGAGTGGGAAATATTAGCAACATCAAACAGAAGCTCAAATGCAATAATTTCAGATTAAGTGCTATAAATGAATGAAGAAAGTAAGCAAATGACTTATACCATCGAATCTAATCTTTTCAAATTATTTTGGACAGTTGTTAATATTCACATGTTATAAATGCTGGAAAGGATGTTAGAGACATTAGTTAATAATGTCCAAGCTCTGACAGCTCTTACAAAATAAGAACAGGGATTTGAACAAAGGCCAAGAGTTGAGCCAATATGCTAACCTACCTTATGCCAAAATAAAGTATCGACTTGGTTCAAAATTACCTCAAGAGTTGTAATGTTTTCTTTTAGGGTTCAATAATTCTATACTTTATATTTTTATCTATGATCCTTTTTGATTTAAAATTTCTATATGGTATGAAGACTATGTTAAATATGAATATCTAATTATTTCAGTACCATTTATTCAAAGAAAACCTTCAATTTTCAAATGAATTACTTGTGCAACTTTGTTGAAAACCATTTGTTCATTTATGTCTTAACATATAGACATAGTTGTCTATTTCTGATCTCTATTCTGTTCCATTGATTTTCTTTTGTGTATTTTGAAACCAAAGACACAGTTTTGACCACTGTATCTTTATAATATGTGTGGAAATCAAGTAGTATTAACCTTCCAACTTTGTTCTTATTTTTCAAAGTTGCTCTGGCTATTCTAGATGCTTTAATTTCTATATCAATTTATTTTATAATCTCCCAATTATGCAACAAATCCTACTAATACATGGGGAATTGTCTTGATTATTATTGACATCTTAATGCTACCATGTCTTCTGCCTGTCTCCACTTATTTATGCATTTTCTAATTTCTTTTGGCAATATTTTCTGGTTTTGTTGCAGAGTTGTTATATAAATTTTGTCAGATTTACAAATGTTTCATATTTGTATCCAATTTTCAAAGGTTGCTTTTTAAATTTTAATTTTAACTGCTTGTTGCTAATAGTAATATAACACACATATATTAGCAATAAATAATTGGAAATTTTGTATTTTATAGTTTATCTTTTGTAACTTGCAACCTTGCTGAACTTACCAATTTTAGTATTTGTTGTGTGATGGGGGTTCTGCAAATTTTTATGCTTATTGATTTCCTTTTTTTCTATTTTAAGGTGCAGGCAGGAACGAAGGTGAGCAGGCAGGCAGTAAGGGAGGAGTAAGAAGCATTTATTTATTTTATTTAGCTATTCATCCTGGTGTCCACTCCCCCACCTCCAGACCCCAGATCATGAACCTCATATCTCGAGATATCTATGCCAGTCAGAGGCCATAGACTTAACTGCTAAGATACCAAGATGTGCCTTCATTTCTTTTCAAGTCTCTTTTCTTTGTGATTTCTATTTAGGATATTTTTTGATTGCTATGTCTTCGTGTTCACTAATATTTTTTTCTTCAGTGTCTAATCTGCTGCGGTTCTCATCCAGTGTCTTTTCAACTCTAAAAGTACAGTTTTCAACTCTAGAACTTCAGTGGATTTAATTTTCTCTCTCCCACGTCTGCAGCTTGGCTTTTGAACTTATGTAATAAAGCTGCTGTAATAGTCTTGCCGATTTTACTATCTGTGTCAGTTATAGTTCAGCTTTAATTTGTTTTTCACCTCATCATAATTCATAATTTGTTACCTCTTTGCATGTCTGGTAATCTCTGACTGGATACAAGACATTGCCAATTTCACCTTGTTGTGTACTAGAGATGGTGCATTCTTATAAATATCCTTTAGCTCGACTCTAAGATCAGTTGGGTTATTTAGAAACAGCTTACTTGCATGGAATTTTACTTTTAAAATGTCTTAGGTGATATCAGAGAAAAACTCATTATAGGACTAATTATTCCCCACTACAGAGACAGGGTCCTTTTGGTATTTTAGCCCATGATCCATGAAAACAAGCGGTTTTCCAGTGTGGCTGGAGATAGCAAGCAATATTCCCAGTCCAGTGTCAACACAGAGCACTCTTAACTTGGGTTTCTTCCTTATGTAAATGCGTTGATCACCATTCAGTTAAAAACTTGAAGGAATGCTCCTTCAGATATTTGGGATTCCTTCTCTGTACAACTCCATTACTGTGCCCTGCAAATGTATTCACCTCCTGAATTCTCAATTCCATCTCTTTGGTACTCAGAACCCACATGGGTTTCTCCTTGCTAGACTGAAGCCTGGTATTTTTTATTTTTCTATATATTTTATATGTATATATATATATATTTCTATGTATTTTATTTTTCTCTTTATCTTTGTTCTATAATGAAGCTAAATTACTTGGGAACAGATTGATCCTTTGGGAACCTGCTTCTAAGATTTGTTATGTGGGATCAGAGCAGTCCTCTCCATAGGTCAGATTATTCCCTAGACAGGAAGCTGGGGCAATTTCAGAAGCACTTCATTTTTCACCATCTCTCAGGGGTTAATGTCCTTTGTTACTTCTTGTCCAAGCCTTAAAATCCATGGCTGCATATATTTTGTTGAGTTTGTTGGATTTTTAACAGAAGAATAAATACAGACCTTCCAATGTCTATCTTTAGTTGAAGCAGAAGTTCCCACTCCTCACATTCTCTTTCTTATTTTTAGCAAAGATAAAGCAGACACCAAAGTTTTGCAGAGGTGATACTAAATGGCTAGGATTTGATAACTTTGGGGGGTTTTAATATGCATTTATTTTATAGTTAATTCATTTATAATAATCAATTCTATTTTTCTATTAATGGTAGTATCAGAAAGTTCCATAACTGAATGAACTTGTTTAAGTTCTAAATGTAAATCAATTTAAAGAACATAGTAAAGAAATAGCAAAGTAAAGACTAAACAGAGAAACCAGATAATTCATGGCTAGGGGAACAGAGAATAACTGGAGTTAGGGAAATGGTGATCTCATTGGCTCTGCTTTCTGGCCCCATTCCCTTCCAGTCTCCTGCACAACCCTTCAAGTGAATTCCTCCCTCCTGATCCTTGACTACCCAGTTCACACCACTTGACCCACCTATGTAGCTCTCTACGAAAGCAAAAGTCATACTGTGGTGATATTTTGGCCCCTGCACTGATGTCCTTTGGTTTCCTCCACATTTGTGCCATCCAATCCCAAAGCCAAAAGCCACATACAGGTATTTATCACTAGAAATACGATTAGTTCACATGGGAAGTGTCCTAAGTATAGAATTCACCCTAGATTTAGAAGTCAGTGTAAAAAATAATTTATAATATCTCATTAGTAACGTTTATATTGAGCATAAGTTGAAATAAGAATATTTGGGTTATATTGAGTTAAATAAATACACCATTAAAATTAATTTTTCCTTTTCCTTTACCATCTTTCTATATTATCAAAAATGTGACACTATCTTTGTGGTTTGCCTCTGTGGTTTACATTCCATTTTTCTTGGAAAACACTGTTGGAGCTGTGTTATCCATGTATGCATCCCAGCCCCCTGAACAAAATCTGACACAGAAAAAGAGCTTATCAAAGACCTATCAAATGGTAGTGATTCAGTGAATTCTGGGTGAGTGACTTTTCCTGAATTGGGATATCAAAGAAGGTATATTAAATATGGAATCTTAGGAAACAGTCTCAGTTTCTTCATCCATATAGTGGGGATAATGATAGCAAGTATCATTGAGATGGTGATTAAGCAATTAATGGAGAACACTGGTCCTGGATCAATGGCCATGTTCGAGCAGTGAGCCATTATGCAAAATATATCTTCACTTACAATCACACAATGGAAAAGAGCTTAGCAGCTGTGCACCAAGGATTAAGGGAAAAGATTCTTTTCAGTGAATTTTCTCGTTCTTATTACGGAAATGTGCTTCATACACTTTAGAAGGTTCATGGATAAGGGACCAGTTCTGTAGCTTTTAACACCTTTTACTTTGTGCCCATCCCCCCTACTTATTGGTGTTCTGATATCTTGCTACATATAAGCCATGGTGTGTGTGTGTGTGTGTGTGTGTGTGTGTGTGTGTATGTGTGACTAAAACACTTTCTTCCAGGTCTTATCTTATTGCTAAAAAACAATGTACTTGTAAATTGCTTTATAAATTATTTATCATGAGGGGTTTCATCATTAAACAAGTGCTACGACTTACTGTGAAAATGTGGGGCAGGGGGACTAGCAGCAAAGGAGGGGAAGAGAAGAAGGCATTGGAATCATTTATAAATAATATATTCATTGGTCAAAGAAAGTTATCGCCTTTTATGAAGTGTCTGGGATTGTGTCGCATGCTAAGTGGGCGTCCTCTTGCTGAGTCCTGGGTGATCTGCCCCAGCCTCCTGCGGCTACATCTCTGAATTTGGTGATAGGAGGCCATTTATTTATTTCAGCCAAAGCCACAATTGCCATGTCTCATCGCCTGGAAATAAACAGCAAACAGGGCTGACTGGTACTACTGAAGAAATGCAAAGATGTGTTGGCAACTCCTGAGAGGGAAGTCTGTGTCCCTGAGTGGGGTTCTGCATTTGGTATTCATCGCAGAAGTGCTGCGCCTAATGAAGGCATTTGGTATTCATGTGGATGTCACATGTATTTCCAGAGACGCTGGGCTCTCATTTAGCACGGGTTAATGGACACCCCTATTAAAGTGTTATCGAAAGTTTGACATTCAAATAACCCAGCTTAAAAATCAGACAAACCTAGACATTAAATCTGAAGGGGAGAAAATATAGGAAAAGTCAAGTGTCTAAGTGCCAACTTTAGACAGAAACATTAATCTGCCTAGAAAGGGACAAATGCTTGATCCAAGTACTTCCAGCTCTTTCACTTCCCCTTGCCCCTCCTGTGCTTTGGTCTTGGCATGGTCCCCAACTGTCCTGTGCCAATATTTCTCCAATAAGTGTCTGGATGGGAGATGCACAGGAGGGATGAAGTAGCAGAGGGAAGGGAGACATCTTATTAAATGAAAGATGACGCTCACCTCTTAAAATGGTCACTCTCTCCTTCCTCGTTCTTTCAAGTCTAATCGTTTCAGCAGTCACCTTAGGGACATTTTATTATTCCCATATACAATGAAGTTGAATGCTTAGAAAATTTGATTCACGGAGGGTCACATTTCACTAGTAAAGAGTAGGGAATGATTAAAGCAATTATTCTACTTATATCTACTTTCCTTGCTCACTAATTAAAAATTCTATTAGGCAGTTATTTTGTGCCATACTCAGTTACTACTTGGTTGATATTAGTAAACAAAAGACTCTTCCTATCACTCCTTTGAGAAAAGGCCCACGGAGTTTTATAAAAGTAAACTTTTATATTTATAGCTTCTATGACCCAGCAATTTCACTCACAGGTATTTAAATATAATAAAATACTCATGGACTCTATCATCATAATAGTCAAAGAACAAGATAAGCTAATATAATTCAATAGTTATAACTTCTTTATTCATAACAGCCCTGAATAGAAAGCAGTCCAGTGTCTATCAACAGAAGAATAGATAAAACTGTGATAAACCATAGTATGGAATACTTTCCGGCAATAAAAAGAGTAAATTGCTGATACATGCTAGAACTTAGAAAAATCTCCAAAAATCATTACATTAACTGAAAGAGATACCAAAAATATATGGTCTAGGATTCCATTCATATGACATTCTAGAAAACAAAAAGCTGACAAATGTTGAAGATGATCACAACAGTAGTTGCCTCGAGGGTGAGTGGATTTGGGGTTTAACAAAAAACGAGCATAAGGAAGACTTGGGGGTGATATTAGTGATTAATGTCTTGATGTCGCTTTGGGTTACATCAATATACGCATTTCTAAACTCACCAAATTGTGCATTTCTTTATATGTATATTTTTCCTAAAAAAGAACCATAAACTAATATTTAATACTGGTTGATTTGGACCTATGTGCTGAAGTTCTTAAGGTGAAGTGTACTGATGTGTTCAGTTGTAATGTATGTCTTCATAAGATGGGTAAATGAGTGGTGGATAGGTGGATGGATGGATGGATAAATGCATGGGTGGGTGCATGGATAGGTACATGAATAAATAGATGAATTAATACATGGAGGAATGCATGGATGGAGGGAGGAAAGGATGGAGAAAGGGAGGACATATGGGTAAATGTGTTAAAAATAACAACAAAATGTTAGTTGTGTTTTCTAAGCAATGTATATATGAAGGGTCACTCTACAGTTCTTTCAACTTTTCTACATGTGAAATTTTCCTTTATAACATGCTGAGAAAAAAGTTCTGCAACAAACAAAAAGACTATGTCATATAGTTGCATATTTTGGTGAGTATTATTAGGAACAAATGAAGGGTATTGTGTGAGGTTACTGGAAAAACTTGTTTAGATAGGTAGGTAAGGAAAACCTCTTTGGGGAAGTCATGCATGAAAAGTGAGACATGAAGTTGAGAAAGAGGCAATGCGGAAAATGTGTTGCAGCCAGGTGAGAAGGAGGGGCATGCCTGGAAGTTAGGGCAGCATGAGTGAAGACCCCAAGTCAGAAAAGAGTTTAGCATATGCACAGCAGTGGGGATGGTGGGGATGGAGTGTGGCCAACACAGGAAAAGACTGGAGAGGGAAAGGGAGGGAAGGTAGGCAGGGCTTGCTCATTCCATTGTTTATAGATAAGTTGTGGACATCTCTGGGTCCACAGGGCACACCAAGGGTATTATGTTCAAAGCCAAATGATACAGCAACCACAGCACAGACCACTAGTATTTATTAAGTGTCTGCCATGCATCAGACACTATAAAGCAGCTAAAAGTTTGTCTCATTTAAATTTCACATTATCAAGTCATATACTTTTTAAATAGGTGTGTAATTACTCATTTCTTATTTTCCACATGAGAAAAGTGAAGTTTGAGAGAGGTCATGGCGTTACCCTAAGGTTGTCCAGCTCATCCAAGATGGAGCTGGGATGTGAGTCTGAGATAATACAGAGCAGGTAGTCACGTCATCTGAGGCATATCTGAGGGGTCTGGAACTTTCAACCTGCCGGCAGAGAAAGTTCCCTGGTGCTACCTCCATCCTCTTCAAATCTGTAAAGTGATCATGCAGAAGAGAGATTACATTTACACTCCCTATAGTCATGAGCCTCGGTGAGAGGATATTCTGAATAAAGCAAATCTGAGGCCATTTCTAGGAAACACAAAAATGTGTAATAAACAGACTTGGAAAAAAATACCACTCCGTGAGTTATGACTGATGGCAGACTCCTTCCTCCGTTTGGAGCACAGGTTGGATTGTCAGAGGTCAGGGGAACACAAACATCACATACAGGTAGGAGCTGATGAATTTTAAGAGCTTCCCAGTCCTGAAACTGTGGGGCCACCGACCAATCAGACTGTGTGTGGCTGTTTCTCCAGCAGGTTGGCAGCAGCTGTCTTCCCAGAGCTGTATTAATAACATCTTCATTGACGCCGCACACACAAACAACATTTTCCATTAAACCACATTCATTGTTGGCCTCATGAGAATCGCCGGTAAGACCGGAGAGCTGGCTAAATAGAAAAAGGCTGAACTGGCACAGCAAGCTCAATTACTGCTCGTGAGGGGGAATCAGCGAGACTCCCCTGAGTCTGGCATCGGCTGGTTGAAGATGCTGTTGGATGGAGGTTAAAGACAAATAACCTGGGAGTGTCTTGTGCTGATGGACAGACCTCAGACTCAGAGATTTGAAAATATAAGGTGGAAAGAATCCAAACCCTGGTAGTTCAAGTGGCACAAGTGAAAGAGAGAGAGAGAGAGAGAGAGAGAGAGAGAGAGAGAGAGAGAGAGAGAGAGAGAGAGAGAGAGAGAGATACACACACATATATAAATTTATGTACACATGTATGTATACATACATGCATATGTACATGTTTACATACACACACACATATATACACACATTCAAGTTAATCTCAGCTCTAAACTCAGCTGGGGAGCCAGCAGGGTTGGAATTTCCATCTCCATACTGCAGATATCTTTTTGCGCATTTGCCCTCACTAACTTCCTAGTACATATGGTCAGACAATGAAAGGTGCTGAGGTCGTGCTGGGAGCAGGTTCTGTGTTTAGTCCTCTGCTGTGGCGTATCATTCCATCCTCACAGTGAGTTAACTTTTATCTGTGAATCACTTTGTAAACTAGCTTCTATTATTGCCTCAATTTATAGATGAAGACAGATAATTGAGAAACCATCTCAAATTCACATGATTGCGAAATGGTATGACTAACATTCAGAGCTACCAAGGTTAGACTCTAATTTCTTTTGATTTAAGAGAGGAAGAAAGAAAGGAAGGACAAATGGAAGGGAGGAAGGTGTAAAAGGAAGAAGCTTTCCCGCTTTCCCTTCCTCCCTCCCTCCCTTCCTTTCTTCTCTTGTTTTATCTTGGTTTTCCCCTCTGACTCTGGAAGACCTGGGCCCTGGGTATCACATGGTCCATGTCCCAGCTGCCTCAGTGGTCTGAGTCACAAGCATGTATACACTTTGCTTTTCACTACTACAGCCAATGAATGACTAAATGGTAGCTTAAAATAATGAATCAGATAAGCCTTAATCATTATCTTGTGATTTAAAAATAATAATGAAAAAAGGACAGTCATTTCCAGAAAGAAAGGCTGAGGAAAGAAAAATAGCTGGACACATAGTTTTACTGAAGGAAAGCAGATGGGTTACCTGGCTGTGATGCCCACTAGAGGAAGGAAGATGAACTCCCCTGGAGAGTTGCTTCTGGCGCCACATGCTAGCATTTCTGATCAAGGCCCTGGTTCCTTCCAGGGTAAAGTTCAGGCTTAGAACCCTTTTTCTACCCACTTTGCTCACTTTATAATCCTTCAAAATGATTTCATTTTGGATATGATGTGCTTTCTTTTTTCTTAAATTGAAAGAACTTTGATTTGCAAAGTGATATAAGTTTAGATGTACAGATTCGCCGTTAATCAAATTATGATAACACACCCCCACCATATTTCCAATAGCTCTCTGCCATGGTCTATTGGACCCCATCCACCTTGGGCAAACCCCCATCCCTATGCCTTCTGGTAAACTCAGCTGTGCTGTTAATGTCCAAGGGTTAGTTTTTGTTCTGTTCATTCATTTGCTTTGTTTCTTTATAGTCCACATATGAGTGGGATCACCTAACATTTGTCTTTCTCTTCCTAACTTATTTCACTTAGCACAGTCCCCTCTAGTTACATCCATATTGTTGCAAATGGCAGAATTTCATCATTATTAGGGCTATGTAGTATTCTTTTGTGTATATATGCCACTTTTTCCTTATCCATTCAACTGCCAACGGGCACTTAGTTTGTATCTATTCTTGGCTGCTGTAAATTATGTGGTAATAAACATGGGGGTGCATATATCTCTTTGAATTAGTGCTTTTGCATGTGGGGGTTAGTAAATACCCTGAAGTAAGATAATGGAAACACATGAAACTTCCATTCTCGATATGTTGAGAAATCCTCATATTGATTTCTAAAATGGTTATACCAACATAACACTCCACATCCTCACCAACACTTCCTTTTAGTCTTTTGAATAATAGCCATTCTTACAGGTTAGAGGTGACATCTCATTATTTTTACTTGTATTTGCCTAATAATCATAGAAGAACATCTTTTCATGCGCCGGTTGGCCATCTGTATGTCTTCTTTGGAGAAAAATCTATTCTGACTTTCTGCCCATTTTTTATTGGATTGTTTTTCTGTTGTTGGGTTTTATGAGTTCTTTATGCATTTTGGATATTAACTCCTATTCAGATATATGATATGCAAATATCTTCTCCCATTCAGTAGGTTATCTTTTTGCTTTTAGTTTGATGTAGTTCTATTTGCTTATTTTTGGTTTTCTTTCCCTTGTCATTGAGGTGGAATTCTCAAAGACACCTAAATGACCAATGTCATGAAGTGTATTTCCAATGCTTTCTTCTACATATCTTATGGCTTCTGGTCTTACATTCAAATCCCAAATCTATTCTGAAGTAAATTTATGTGCAGTGTTAGAGAGTGATCTAGTTTCATTCTTCTGTCTGAGATTGCCTACTTTTCCCAACACATTTGTTGAAAAGATTTTCCTTTCTCCATTGTATACTATTGATTACTGTGTCACAAATTAACTGACCATATATGTCTGAGTTTATTTCTGAAGACTCAGATCTATTCCACTGCTGTGTATCTGTTTTTATTTCAGTACCATACAGTTTTGAATGCTACTATTTTGTAGTACAGTTCAAAATCTAGGAGTGCTGTACATCTCCTATTTGTGGTATTTTGTGATATCATACATTTCTTAAAAATTATTTTTCTGTTTCCTTGAAGAATCCCAGTGAAACATTGATAGCAAATGAATTAAATCTGTATAATGCTTTAGGTAAGATGGTCACTTCAACAACTCTTTCTTCCCAACCATGACCACAGAATGTCTTTCAATTTCTTTGCATTTTCTATTTTTTTGGTTTACAATATCTTGTAGTATTCCTTGTATAAGTCTTTCACCACTTTATTTTTATTCCAAGGTATTTCAGTTTTTTTGTCTCTATTATAAGTGGAATTTTCTTTCTTAATTTCCTCTCTTCTATCTCATCATTTGCATCTGAAAATGAGACATTTTTGTATATTTATTTTGTAGCCTGCCACTTGACTGTACTCATTTATTCTAATTTTTTTGGTAAAGCCTTAAGGGTTTTCTACATATATTATAATGTCGTATACAAATAGTAATTGTTTTACTTCCTTTCTAATTTGAATTCCTTTTATTTCTTCTTCCCTAATTGCTCTGCCTAGAGCCTCAAATACGATGCTGACTGGCAGTAATGAAAGTGAACACTTTTGCCTTGTTTCTGATCTTAGAGCAATCATTTTCAATTTTTCACCATTAAGTATGATGTTAAAGTTTGGTTTTATCATTTAAGGTCTTTATTATGTTGAGGTATGCCTTTCTATTCCTATTTTATTGAGAATGATAGCATAAACTGGTGATGAAACATCAAATGCTTTCTCTGCATCAACCAATAGACTCGTATTCTTTTCCTTACTTCTGTTATGTGGTATATTACCTGAATAGGTTTGCAGATATTGAACCATCTTTGAATCTTCAGAAAAAATCTCACTTGGTCATGATGGATGATCCTTTTGGTGCAGTTGAATTCGATTTCCGAATATTTTGTGGAATATATTTGTTTCTCTTCATTGGAAATGTTGAATTATAAATTTTTCTTTTTGTAAATCCTTGTCTGCCTTTGGTATCAGTGTAATGTTGGCTTCAGAGAAAGTGTTTAGAAGTGTTCCCTGTTATTCAAGTTTTGGAAGAGTTTGAGAATAGCGGGCATAAATTTTTTTTCTGAGGCTTTGGTAAATGCACTAGTAAAGCCTTAAGGGTTCAGTGCAGGAAAGAGAATGTAAAGTGCTTTCTGTAGCATCACAGGCACAAAGAGAGAGACCCAGGGGTAGTGACAAGGCCACAAGCAGTCCTATCAGAGACCACTGGGGAGAGCAAGTTGGGTCTCCCCTGGTGTTCTTGGAAGTTAGTCACAGCAAAGCATAAACTCCTCCCATAAAAGTCTCTAGGTCCTTTAGCTGGGATGTAGCCACAGCAGGGATAATCATACAACAAGCCTGGGACCTTGGTATAGGAACTCTAACAAGTTTAAGGCAGATATGAAAAACAAATTAAAAGCAATCTCAGGTGTGATGACGCTACTGTTTCTCTGGCTCCACTGTAATAATCCTCCTTGAAAGAACTGCAGAAACATCTTTGCAGAAAACTTCTCAGCTATCTGTACCAGGATTTCAGATTGAGTTACTTGTCCCCACCCTGGCATGTGATTGCTGCCCTGACAGCCTGCACCTCCGACAATGTCAACACCGACTTTACAAGCCCACAAGTGCACTCACAGTGGAGAGGACAGGGTGCTTCACACCCCAGGGTCTTGCTGCAACGCACTGGCCTCCAGTACTGGTGTCAAGCAGATAAGGGATCTCAGAAGGTGCTTAGCAGCATCTCCTTCCCTTCTTATTTTCCAAACTGAAGTTTTTGGTTCAATAAATGAATGCCCTATAGTCAAGTATATGTGTACTTTATAGTTCCCCGTACTCTGTTCTGTGTTCTTTGCTCCCCAGAATCCTATTTTTCTCCAAAGAAAATCCATGTATTTCCACACCTGACTGAACATGCTTACAGCTCAGTTCTCAGGCATGGGCTAACCCAGTGCGAGGAGAAAGCCTTTAAACTCTTGAAAGAGTGTCTAAATCACTGGTGCCTCCCAGGGTCTCAGTATCAAACAGCATACACACCAAGACTGATAGACTTCTCCTACCATTTATGAAGATGTGTGTCCTTTCTGTTTGTGGAGATGCTGGTCCTTGCTCTGCTACAAAGGTTGTAAGTGTCAAACGGGTGCCGTTTTGTTGTGTCTGTGGGGAGGAATTGAGCTCAAGATCTTAACAGTCTGCCATTTTGGTATGATTGCCAGTGCATTAATTTTTAATTATCAGTGGTCTTGAAATTCTTAGAAACGTTTTAAAATCGATGAGAAAAAATCATCACCATTCTTTGAAAAACAGAATTGGACATGCACGAATCTATGAAACAAACTCTAGGATTCTGATAATTGCAGAGCAGCTTTGCTTATGCTACTCAGTCCCCCTTGGTTGGTTAGAAGACCAAGAGTTGACTATTCAGTGGTGAAAGGGGTCTAGCTGTTGATGTCCTGATAAATTCTGGTTCCCAGTTTCAGATTTGTTCGGCTCTGATGCCAAATTAATTCTTAATTGCACTATCTTGATTCTTTGTTAGTAATACACACAATCTCTAAAATTTTTGTTCCAGTAACATGGTCTCTTGCTCATAAATAATATCATGGTTCCTTCATCTTGCTGGAGAAATGTTGATTCATTTAAACAATTACAGTTTGTACCAGTTTCTATAGAAAGATACCTGAGGTTTAGTGATGGGGGTTTAGTTCAACGTCCTCAAGCTCATATATATTATAAGTGATGGTATTGAATTTCACACCCACACAGGTCAAATCTCAAATCTCTTTCCATTGCTTTTTCAGTCTCTTGCTAAAGAGGATAATTAATAGCTGCTTCTTAGTAAGTTGTAACCATGGTAAGAACTCAGGCTTCTCTGAAAAGTCTCACATTTTCCATGTTATTTCAAAAGTGTGTGAAACTATAGAGTCAAACCTCACACCAGAGTTGATAGCCAGTGTTGCTCTCAGTTTAGGAAGCAACTCTTGCCTAACATCAAACATCTTATTTGCTCTATCTTATTCTCTTGGACTGATTGTTATTGTACTTTCCACAAATAGTTCCTTTAAGAGTCAGGACACCATGATTTCCTCTGGAGCTCCCCCTTGGTAACGCTAAGGACCTCTTAGCAGCTGATTAAATATAAATATCAAAGTGGATGCTCACTCGCTTGTGATCCTTTCCCCAGAAACCCTCATTACTCAGACATGGTAGAAGAGGGTTGGAAACTGGGCCAGCCCATTTTCTATTAATTCTTAATAAACTGGCGGATTATAATAAAACTTGGATGATGAAAAAGGTTGGATAGACAAGAGTCTGTCTGTACCTAAGATCTAATCTGAATGAAAGCCAAAAAACTGGAATGATATGCCAGACACCCTCAGAGACATGTGGTTGTCCATTTATACTGAGCCCAGACAGATCTGAATGAGGGACTCCCAAGCTATGTCTGATGGGTTCCTTGTGTACACAGTCCGACCCAAAGCAACAGCCTTAAAAGGAGCTATCACCAAACTTCTGTTGGAATGTGCCTAAAACCTTAATGTCTGCCTCCTGCTATCATGGCCACTCATATCATTTCACACTTAATCTGAGAATCAAGTCTCAAATCACTTTATCTTCTACCATAGGAAGCTAGGAAGGTTTCATTTGAAGACCGTAGATGAGAATATAGATGCTAGTGTGAGAAATCATTTTCATTTTAAGCGCCATCTTTAATGGATTGTACTGGCTGCTTGAAAATCTGTGCTGAAGACTCTGAAGCTCTGTCCAAGCCCAGTGGGAAAGAGGCAGTAATTGATTAGTGATGTTTTCCACAGACGCAGGGAGTAGGAGTGAGAGCAGCAAGTGTGTCTAATATTTGCCGCATCTGAGAGAAGTTCTCTGTCTTTCTAATGTGGACAAGAATTTCCCGTCCGTGCAATTAGATCAACTGCCTGCGGCAAGTCTGTGCAGCAGAAAAAGCCTCTGCCTCATGAAGGAAGCAGACTACAGGCAGGACGAGGCGCAATTAGACTGGAGGTGCTGCCTCACAATGCACGTGGCTCCTGGCCACACTGCAACGGCATGGCTGGTCTCACGAACGTTCTCTCTTCTCTGGTCAGCTCTGAGACATGAACATTTGAACCCAGTTTGCACACTTGGCTCCCAGCCTTGACTGCATCCTGATGTCTTTCTGTGCACACACCCAAATGATTCCCTAATGACTTTCCATACCCTCATCAAAATCTGACTTCTTGAAGAATCTTCAAAATGTTCTCCAGTATCTGTTTGATCCCCAGTGTTAGTACAGTGGGTACTGCCCATTGATTTTTTTCTCTCTCAGTTCCTTTACTCTGCAAAGAAGTTTGGGATGGAGAAAGGGTAAGAGATTTTTGAAAGAAAAGATCATAGGAGAGCTGTGACCCTCATTTCTTAACTCTTGCTCCAAGTCTTCCCAGTGTGATGTGTGACTAGTCTGCTTCCAGGACCAGCACCAGAAGGCAGTATCTTTCCTGCAAGCTAACCCTGGCTACTCAGGATGCACTGTGTTTTCTCACTCTCAGACCGATAGAGAGACTCTAGGTAAAGGTACACTTCTGAGAGGCTTCGAGCATCTTGGGCACTACTTCAGGCAACCATCAAGTTTTGAATTTCATACAATCTAAGAACTCACAAGAGAATCCAAGCCAGAGCTTGGAGACTGAGAAGTAGGGTAGATAAACAACCAGGAATAAAGACTACCCCTGAATCCCTGAATCCCTGAATCCCTGAATCCCTTAGCCAGTGCCTTTTAAGACATGTGAACAAGAGGGAAGGAAAGATATCAAAGTTCACATATGTGTTTGTTCCCTTGATGTCCTTTGCCTCAGGTGACTTGGAAAAGCATATGAATTCTTTTCCAGACATTCTTATGTGGGCAAGAATGGGGTCTCTCTTCTTTACCACTGTAGTCCCTATCCCCGCACCCAGTGTCTAGAACAGACCTGGGTATGTGGCCCGTTCAGACTATGCTGTGTTGGTGGCCAAATGCTGTGCACGATGAAGACACACAATTTTCAAAGGTCACAGTTCATGGGAGAGAAAAGGACTCTGTGTGCCTGGGTTCCAAGCCCACCTTTAATCTTCCTGTCACTTAGATTCCTCACCTGCCTAAAAAAAAAAAGAGAGAATGAGGGATATGTACATAGACATAAACCAGAGTATTTTCCTTCCAGGACACAGAGAAGGTGAACATTTGCCCTAAATGTATCTGATCAGCAAAAGTCTCCAGACGATAAAGCTATGGCCACCTAGGTCTCCTTCCCACTAGAGGTGATGTTGGAGGGATTGCTAACAGACATGTTACAAGAGGAGGAGAGTCTACCTGAGAATGGAAAGAAAACAGAAAACATATTCTTATTCACGTTGAGCGGCCAAAAAATCATTTTGATGACATCATTTGACCCCCTGTATTGAGCCACATCTGAAGACCGATTACTCATAGTTTTCAGTCATATGAGCCAATAAATTCCCTTTCTGCTGAAGCCGGTTTGGATTAGGTTTTCTCTGACTTATAACTGAAAAAGTCTTCAGTTACAGATACCTATGAGTTTAAGAGGCATGTCTGAGAGTTTGGTTTGGAGACAACTTTTATGAGCCACTGCCAAACAAACACCTTGGAGTGATTAATAGCTCATCAAGAATTCGGGTACTTTATTCAACCTCTGGGACATTCCATTTCTGGCTCTGGGAAAATGGGAATGATAAAACCCAACTTCAGGGTCGCTTTAAAAATTAAATGCTGAAACATAGAGGACATTCTTAACTCCATGACCTCCACATTTTGGGGGTCTCCGTTAATAGCCAGCAGGCTGCCCTAAAAATGTGGAAGCTCATAAGAAAATGCATTCGTAATTCATAGAGCAATTATTTCTAGAAAGGTGTTAAATAAGAAGACAACGGAAGTTGCTGAAATAAGGGTGGGTACTTGATGAAGGGGTGAAGTTTGAAAAAAAATTAAAGGAGACAGGATGCACATCATTTTTTTTCTAAGAGAGTAGCAAACTAATAAATCATTCTGGATTCATCAGATGTTTTCTGTCTTAAAGCAATGCTTCTCAAACATTCCTAGGAATAAAATAGAGACAGTATACTGGTTCAGAATACAGGTTCTGGGCCTTGGTCAGTTGGTATGTCTAAGGAATAAGCTTGAGAATCTGTGTTTTGTAACCACTCTCCATTTAAGTGTGGGAAAACTGCTATGATATTGAATATGTTGCATGCATGTACTAAGCTTCTTCTTCCCACTACATTTCTGATCTCCTAGAGTGGTATCAGCATTTTAGAAATGAAGTAAATAAAAGAGAGTTTAAGTAACTTGGTTAATACCAGAAAATATCCTCTAAGCTAAATTCTCTGTAATACCAGGGCTGAACATCTTCCACTTTTGATTATGTCCCAGAGTCTCCAGGAAGGAGGATGGAAAATGCAGTATGTCCAAAGACACCCATTGCTGTGATTTCTAATTTACAAAAACTGAAAGCACCCTTGAACTTGACTGTGGTGCTCTCCCGGTTGGCTCTCTTCAGGACCTATAAGACTGTCCTCAGTAAGCTGCCCTCATTGAGTCTTTTCTTGCCTAAGGCTACAGCCCAAATACAATGGTTGATGGATATTGTGGTATAATGGCCCGAATTCTTCAAGATCAGCCAGCTTGAAAGTTTTTTCTAAGGCTACCTGAGGCCTTTATTTTGCAAAGTTAAGACAATTCACCTCCTTTCCAAGCCTACTCTATGTTCTTGCCTTCCACCAGGTTGCTCCCCAAGAGCCCTCTGTAATCTACTTGTGCCTGCTAATCTCCCTCGTGGAGCTACTTCCCAATGAACCCAGCATGAGATATTCAGAAAGGAGGAGCTGGTTAAATATAGTATTGCTTTCCCCTTGGGTGGAGTATTTTGCTGCTAATAAAATAATTATTTATGATGATTGTGAAGAAAATGAAAATGAAATATAAATGATAAAATATGATTGATGAGAGTAGAATATAACATTCCTTGTAGGCCATGATTACTGTGATGTGACTTGGATCCATGGGGGTAGAACTGGAAGGAATGCTCACAGTGAAAGAGCTGCTGTGATTTATTTTGAAATGTTCAAAATCATTATGTTGGCATCATTTCCATAGCAGACAGAAAGGCAGAAATATACACAGAAGAATGAAGAACAGGTTAATCTGATAAAGAGAAGTATAGAAGTGTCAGTTGCGTGTAACTTACCTTGTAGAAAATACTTCATGGGCAGAAGAGGTGGGTCTAGTTTTTATCACCATATTTCTCTCCTCTGGTTGGAAGAGCAGAGGCAGGGCTGGTTCAGGGAAACAAGAAAGTTCAGCCCCATGATTGTCAGGCGAATGTGTGTATCCTTTTCTTTGCTCAGTGCTAGGTTTCAACAACATCTTCATTTTCCAGATTTGTGCAAAAAGTCACTCCAATGTATCTCTCGGATATCAGTAATTGCCTTCACTCTGAAGAGCGATGAGAAGCAAACTTCCCACTACTCCTGCCCTCAGCTCCTTGCCCCCAGGACCATGCTGAGTCTTGTTCTAGCGCCCCCCAGAGGACTCCAGTGAAATGAAGCCCCAGGTATGCACAGATCTGACCTGCTCACTAAGTCATCCTGAGTAGGCCTCCTTTCCTGTCTTGCTTTATTTCTCTGTTCCCCAACTAACTTGCCAACTTCTAAGAAATTACTCAATTCCAATGTTTTTTTGTCTTATTTAAAGGAAAGATGCAGGCAGGAAAGAAGGCAAGCAGACAGGCAAGCAGGAAGAGAGGAGGAAGACGCATCCTCATATTTTCTATTTTGGTTCACACTGGCTGTCCCCACCCCCCAGGCCTGGGACGCGAACCCAGGTGTATATGGCTTGCTCCATTAGAGGTGATCGACCTAACTGCTGCTCCATCAGGGTGCACCTCATTCAAATTCTTGTCTCAGCCTCTTCTTCTGGGGGAGCTCAACCTGAGTCGAACATGTCCTCCTGCCTGCCTTCTAACATGGCCCTCTGGGACAGCAGACATCACCAAAGGTTTGCAGTGAGACTAAGGAGAGAGCATAGTATCACAAGTCGCCAAGAACAAGTTAAATGTTGTCATTGACCAAACATTCCTGGGCAGTCGGTGACAGGGAATTTTGAAATGGTCTGTTTTCTTTCCTAAGACGCTTACTTATTAGCTTCCTGGACTCTCCTTTTGTTCTCAATCTTTCTCACCTCTCTCTTGTCCCTCAGATGATCTGTGAAA
The DNA here is from genome assembly GCA_004363575.1 of Solenodon paradoxus. Lineage (NCBI taxonomy): Eukaryota > Metazoa > Chordata > Mammalia > Eulipotyphla > Solenodontidae > Solenodon > Solenodon paradoxus. The sequence goes on from RJWH01001170.1 coordinate 50,713, forward strand.
ATATTAAGAACTTATCCCCACTCATTCAAGTTACGTGGAGGAAACCTAATGGAAGTGAGCATACCTCTTTTGACAAATAATCATCCCTAAGTTTCTGAAAAGCAAGGTGCTATCTATTCTTGAGTTGAACATAACCATTTTTGTTTGAACAGTTCGTTTTTTTCCTACCTGTTTAAAATCTTTGGGATTAGCCTGTATCAGCTTCCAGAAATTTCTTTTAATTCATTGCCATTTCATCTCTGACCCCAGGGATAGACACCCTCTTCCTCTGGAAGCATCTAATCCACGAGATGGATGATAACAGAATCTCACGGAGTACCTTCTCCCAGAAGGTCCCTCGAGAGTCACTTCCTAGGCAATGTCCATCAGGCTGTGCCCACTTATGTCTCTCCAGGAGTCTGGACTGAGTAAGAGCAAGGCTCCAAAATGGTTAAGAGAGGTACACTCTGGTAGGGAGTGTCTCAACAAAGGAAACAAAGAATTACCATATGATCCAGCAATTCCACTTTGGGGTATAATCCCAGAGACTTGAAGCAGGGATACAAATGGACATTTGTACATCCCATGTTATAGTAATATTACTCACAGAAGCCAAAAGGTGACAGCAAACACAAGTGTCAATCAACAGAGGAATGGATGAACACAGAGGGGTGCATCCAATAGAGAATTATCCTGCCTGAAAACAGGAAGGAACTTCTGACAAACATTACAACATAAACCTTCAAGATGCTATGTAAGTGACATAAATAAGTGACCAAAGGGCACGTGTTAAGTGATTTCACACAAATGAAGTACCTACAGTAGGCAAATTCATAGAGGCAAATAGGAAAAGAGCAGGTGCCTGTGACTTTGGAGAGGGAAGGGAGTTAGTGTTTAATGCCCTGAGTTTCTGTTTGAAAAGAAGAAAAAGGTCTAGGGATGGAGGGGGTTGATGGTTTTACCACAGTGTAAAGACATGGACACTTAGCTCCACACTTAGAAAATGGTTAAAATGGCAACTGTTTTATGGTGTGTATTTTATCAATGCTTAAAACATAAAAATACAGCTTTCAAAAAAATGAAAAGGAGGCAGGCAGCTCCCCTTCCCTGTTTCTGCTCCCCAGTTAGCTGGTGAGCGAAAATAGAGCCACAACATTAGCATCGCCTGTCTTCTTGTTAATTGTCTTGTTTTAGATGCAGATGTTTTTCACTTACAGACAGTGTTTTGGGGGGAATAGGAATACAAAATGTGCTGGTTTGGCATTTCTGAACCCAGTAAAACTTTGATTAGTTTGAGTGGTATTGCTCCACTGGAGATAAACATCAAATCCAGGAAAGCTGCAGCCTTTTGTCTTCACAAGCTCTCACTTCGCAAGACCTCTTTTAAGCAGGAAAGCCTATGGAATCCTGCATCTTCTTTGTTCTCTGAGATGTGACTATTTAATGTTCATGAGAGGATGGATGTGTGTGAATATGTGTGTGCTTTTCTCTTCAAGGTATATTACCTTTCCTTTTCTGTACATTTCTCTTTGCTTGCAGAAGGTGGAAAAGCAGAACTGAACAGGAAATGGTGGTTGCCTGAGTCTCAGAAGGGTTGAGGAGGGAACTAGCCCCGCAGAGTCTCTTACCTAAGACCCCCCAAGAAGAAGAAACACATCCGGGGCAATCTGTCTACCTGTCAGAGCTTAAAGAAAAATTAAGTAGAGCAGTAGAGAAGCCTGGTTTTGCCTGTAGATCTGCCATTCATTAGCTGTTTGACATCACTCTTCCTAGCTCCAGTTTCACCATCTGCAAATTGGGAACCAACACAGCATCCTCTTCGTAGATGGCAGCAGTTAACTACACTGGTGAATAACTAGGAAACAACTAGCAGACCCACAGCACACAGTAATAGCTCAGTAAAATTATCTCACGATATAATGTCCATGAAAGGAAAAGGGTAAGTTTGGCCTCTGAAAGATTCTATGATCTTTCCAAACACATCCTTTGATAACACAACTCACAGAGAAGGTGATTAAATAGATGTACAACGGAATATGAGAGGGTATATCTTATTTCAAAATCAGAATATGAGGGGGTATATCTTATATTCTCCTCTCGAATGTTTGGCCATCTGATTTTCTACACCCAGGCAAGAATTTTATAGACTCCCCTTAATAGCGATGTGCCAGGATTGGTAAGAGTGACAATATATCGTTTCATGACTCCAAATTCAACTCTTCCTAAAAGTACCAAAGCAAAATGCCAACAAAGTGTGGAATTTACTGATTTAGCTGTGGAGGAAAGAAATTCTGCAGATCAGATCAATACAGCCAATAAAAACAAACTGCAGAATCCCCGTTTTCTGCCCGAGGTCTGTAAGTGAGGGCATTAGAGAAGGCACCTGAATTATTCCTGAGCACTTCATCTTTAGTGGCTGGAAATGAGACTTTAAAACCATTACAGGGAAAGGCTATGATTTTAGGTCACCGTGATTAAATTCAATGTCCAGTGCAAAAAGTTATAGTTTAATGTTTTTGGTCCCCAAATTAAAATCCCTAAGAGGAGTTTTCATCAGTCTGATTACCATGTTACTGACTTACCATTGATAAAGGAATGATTTAGTGATTATTTTGAAGGCCACTTGAGGCTTGTCCATTAAAATGTAGAACAGATGTTTGCTTTAGTTCGAAAATACTGTTGCTAAGTAACTCTCAAAGAAAAATACAGATGTATACCAAAATATCCTATGTGATAGATAGATAGGCAGCATTTTATGTACAAGTGAAAACAAGGAGATATGTGAAGACACTGCCTTCAGGTAATGGCTAAAGTAATTGTACTTCTCCATGATGTTAAATGCGTTTGCAGCGTTTAAAAGGCATTAGATAAATGCATACATCTAGAGAAAAAGAGACCTATAATCAGGATGTATTTAACATGAGCTCTCTAGGAAAGAAAGTTCTCATCTATGGGACTTCCTTCTTCCCATGAGGTTATTATTCCAAGCATGGTCAATTGCAAGGTAACCATGTGATGATCTTGAATTTGGATGTGCTGGTATTAGTCGGTTCCCACTGCAGCAGGGTCTGTATGTCATTGAGTGACTAACAAAAGAAGGTCAATGTGCACAGTATATGATAACTAAGTCATATGTCTATATGCATTTTTATGTATGCATATGCATAGAGGATTGATAAGTGAGTCAGCTCTGGAGAGAGAAGTGAAACTTTATCTGGAGAGGATATTAAATAGTAAGCTATTTGTATACTTTGAAGGCTTTTAAGCTACAAATGTATTAACTACAATTAAACTAAATGTAAAGGAGTGATAATTGTATGTACCATCTCCTGGGAAAGGTCAACGACTCAAATGGATGCATTGGTACTTGCATAGATACAGCAAGTTCCCAAGCAGCATCATTTTGTTCAAAGTCATTTTATTGTAAGGTTGATGAGGAAAAAAAGCAATCTTAGACAACTTTGAATGGAATGATGTTATACCGCTTCCACTTTAAGTCATTTTACTTAAAGTAGTCTTTTCCTAGAACCTATCAATGGTGATAAGTAAGAGCTTACAATGGATGGATGATAGGTAATAGATGAGAGAGAGAGAGAGAGAGAGAGAGAGAGAGAGAGAGAGAGACAGACCTATAGAGAGATGGATTGACAGACAGACATTCTAGAAAAGGGAAAAAGAGGAAGAAAAGTATGGCGTACTTGGGGGATCTGCGGAGCTTGTCCGGGAGGCGATAGTGTTTGGCTGACATGTAAGATAGGAGAATGGCAGGCTAGAAAAGAAGAAAGTCAGGTAGACACAAAGGCAAATGCGAGGTCGTGGGTCGGCCTGGTAAGAGAAGAGGAGAGAAGGGGAGAGCTGGTCAGGAGCAGCAGTGCATCATAAACTACGTTGGGAAGTGAGTAGAATAAAACCACCAAGCTTCCTCTTCAATTCCCAGGCACCATTCATCCAGCGCCCAGCTGTGACGTGACCGAGAGTCCGTATTTGCTTCCCTCTCTGGGAAATGCCCTTGACCAAAGGAAAAGCCCCAACACAACATGATGCTCTCTCTAGGGGCAGAGGTTCAACGGGTATCCAGTGATTGACTAAGGCAGCATCTACAAAGGCTTGGCCCCTAACTTCAATTAAAGATGATTCTGAAGGATCCTTAGAGCAACATGGGAGATGGGCTGAAGTGCTAGCACAGGTACTTCACCATTCTCTCCTGTATGCACCAGACCGCACAGCCGTCACGCCTCTGGAGTGATATTCCCAAGAGCACAGTTCAGTAAACTTTATTGCATGTAAATCTCCATCTTTGAGTGTGCTTCCCAGAAAGCACAACCTGCTG